>JAHREE010000547.1:5756066-5782984 GCA_033628505.1 Tringa tobata | reverse complement strand
ACGGCTAGCCCCGGGCGGCGGGCGCGGCTGCAGCGCGGCGCCCTGCGGCTCCTCAACCACCTGGGCTGCCGCTTCGGCCTTCCCCGCCTCCGCTGGGCCTTCAGGTTCTTCGACTCCCTCGGGGGCCGCGGCGGGGCCTCGCGGGGCGGCGGATTCCGCCCGCCGGGACCCGGCGCCTGGGCCCGCTTCGAGGAGGAGCTGGCGGAGCGGTTCGGGGCGCGGGGACCCGCCGCCGTCGTCCTGCCTGGGCCGGCTCCCCGCGCCGCCCTCACCCACAACGGCCTGAAGGAGACCATCCTCGACTTTCAGTGGGACCGCCCGGAGATCGCGTCGCCCGCCAAGCCGCTCCGCAGGAGCCGGAGGACGGGGCTGGCCGCCGGAGAGCCCCCGGAGAGCCAAGCGCCCCCCGAGGGCTTTGTGAACGCCATCTTCCTCTTCTCCCCTTGCCCCCACTCGCGGCGGGAGCTGTGGCAGTTCGTGTCGGGGAGCGACGCCCCTTCCTCCCCTCATGAACCGCCCACGGCTCAGCAGCTGGCGGAGAAACTCCTGCCCAAGAGTGTCCAGGAGCTCATCGTGGACCAGAAGATCACGCTGTTCTGGATTGACACTGCCGAGTGGTCCCAGGTAACGAGATTATACCACAGAGCTTTCAGCCGCGAGTGCTAAGGGGCCGTCTACTAGTGGGGAGGTTTAGTTTGGATATTAGGAAAAATTTCTTCACCAAAAGGGCTATCAAATATTGGAACAGGCTGCCCAGGAAAGTGGTGGAGTTGCTGTCCCTGGAGGTATTTAAAAGATGGGTAGAGGTTGAGCTGTGGGGCATGGTTTAGTGGTGCTTTTAGCAGTGTTAGGTTTATGGTTGGACTCGATTATCTTAAAGGTCCCTTCCAACCAAGACAGTTCTATGATTCTGTCTTCTGTGCTACCCTCCCATATTAGAAGGCTGAGCAGTTTTATGCTGCGGCCTTTCAGTAGTAGGGAAAGATCTTATTTTACTGCCATGCAGTCTTGTTCAGCGAGAGGCTGAAAACTGGAAGAGCAGTTATCCATGTAGAGACGGAGTTAAATCAGCAATTCAGTAGCAATTCAGTAGCACTTCAGTGTTTATCTGTACACAGGATGATGGGTCATCTTGTGCTTTGAGTTAGGTGGGAGTTGCAGCTATTCAGAATTGCAAATAAGCAGTCTGAAAAGTCAGGTGTCTAGATACATGCTTGAAAATATGGGCTACTTCTTAATTCTGTGGGAACAGTATTTTCTTTTTTGGGTTTCTGATAAGATAAATAAACTCCGTAAAAGCATTTGGAAAGGACTGTGTTAAGATGCTCCGTATGCGTTTCTTATGCCAGTTTTTCTAAAAACATGCAATCTCTTTTTGTTTGGATTGAGGTTATCTGAGTGCCAACGTTAACCTGCGATCCCTGTTACTTTATTTCAGGTGATTGAATCCCCAGATCACGTTGGATACTGGACAATGTTTGAACTGATCCGTCAGATGGGAGGCACCATTTTGCCATCGGAAACCTTAGCGCAGTGTTTGAGTCACCCCAGGGCAGATCTTGCTCATGGCTTTCTTGGAGACTCAAGTTCCCCAGTGCCACAGAATGTGCCTTGGACCATGCTTCTGCCGTTGGATGCGACTTTGAACTTCTTGTTCTCGAAGCCCTCTNGCTGGCTGTAGCTGCACAGAGGCTGTTTTTCCTTGCCTGTTTCGTGTTGTAGTGAATCTTTTTATGACTATTCCTGCCTGACACATTAGCTAGCAAATTGCCCCTCTAGGAGCACAAGTTTGAAAACCTCTGCTTTAGACCCTCTGTGAAGGCTGGGACCTTCTGCTACTTCATTTAGTTTCCTTCTAATTATTTTTGTGTGTCTGCTCACAGAAGAAGCAGCTCCGATGGCAGAGTGGGTCCAACGGGAACTGTCCCATACAGACGGCTGGCATCCTTCAGTCCTTGAAGCATGGTATCCTTCATCAAACGCGTGTGGAGCAAGCTCAGATCTGATGGAGTCATTCAGGTATTCTTCTGCAATGTGTTTCTGAGCAATAATTGGGGATTTCTGCTTGCTGTTAAGGGAGCGTGGCTGTAGTGTTGCTCAGAGTTCTAGAATTAAATGTCCCTCTAAGTGCTTTTATTCATTATGTCTTGGTGTATCGACAAAAGGAATTGGGAACAGGAGGTTTGGGTAGCAGATTGCATGGATTAAGATCTTGATGGTTTCAGGAGTGCTATAGGTGACTTACAATGACCTAAGCTACTTGAGGAAATGTCAGACTTCAGCTCTTTTTATGGTATGATAAGATCCACTGCAAGATACTGAAGATAGTAGTTGTGTTATCACAGTTGGTATTTAGTAAGAACGAAGAATCCTGTTTTCTTCAAAGAGCTTGCTGAGTGAAACAACAACAAAAAAGCCTAATGCAGGATAGCTTAGGTGCCACAAAACCGTATGAGTGTCTTTGTCAGTGGGTCAGTGGCATATCCATTTTACATCAGGGTCAGTGGGATATCCATTTTACATCAGGCAACTGTTGTTGTGCTTGTTTCCAACTTGGTGTGATGCTTTTAAAAGGGTGGTTTGTGTTTCTTCCATCTTTTAAGTAGAGTTTTAGAGAGTAGGCATTGGAAGAATACTAGCATGTGTTACTTGCGCTATATTGCTGTGGACACCTAGAAAATCCTGGTTCCTGTCCACTGGGAACAAGAGATATGTCTCTCACTCCCATCTTTTTGGATAACTATAGTGAATGGCTCTTTTTATATAGGCTCCTGCAAGTTCCTTGCGTGAATGGGAAGGATGATGCAGAGCAATGTGAAGCAGAACTCTCAGAAAGTCTATCTGAGCTGTACCAGAGAAAATTCAGTGAAACATCTGCTGCAGCTGGACCAGGAAATCACAAAAAGAGACGTATGTATACTTGGGGATTATATGTGCATTGTCAATTAAAGATGATAAAGGCTTCTCAGCACGCCTTTTTAATGCACGGACCCTAGGGAGCTGTACTCTCCTGAGTAGTGGCACAACTTAGATATTTTTTTTTTTTTGAGACGGCATCGTTTACATATTAATATTCAGATTGTCCTTTGGAATAACCCAAATGGCTCTTTAATTCAAGGCTGCACAGTGACTAACAAAACTGTTAAAAAGCAGCATGCAGAGCTCTGCAGTTTCACTAGGTGTTGAAACAGGGACCACTCCAACTGCCAGCAGATACTTAACCTCTCAATTTTGTTATAATTTGGAGAAATAAAACAATTTTTTTTAGAAGAGTTCAATCATTGTGTTTCAGTACATATGCACTGACCTGATGTATCCCAAAGTTTTTCTCTGTCAGCTGTTTCTGCAATATAAGATTGCTTCCTATATATGTAACTTCTGATTATACCTATATAAGTTCTTATGCAGAGCAACAGTTTTTACCTGCTTTTTACTTAGAAGTAGTTGCCTGCTGTACTGCCTGTATGTTTATTTCATGGAGAAATACAAACATTTTGGGCTGTGTTTTCCACGAGAGGTTACTAATCTCACTTGACAATAATACAGAATTCAGAATTATGCTCTACCTTGGGTGGAGCTCCTGCCCCAATTTGTCTGACAGTAGAACTCCCTTTTTGTGGTGTTGCAGGTGGGGTTCCCCGAACTCCAGTCAGGCAGAAGATGAAGACCATGTCCAGATCTCTGCAGATGCTCAATGTAGCAAGATTGAATGTAAAAGCTCAGAAGTTTCAACCTGATGGTGCACCACCAACAGTGAATGAGAAGGTTCCACAGAAGCTTTCAGCGAAAAGATTGGATGAAAAGGTGGAAGAAAAGGAAAAGGCACTTAAAATATCAATAGGTGTGTGTTAGGTTATCAGTCCTGATATTTTTAGGAGGTTGTTTTTATGGAAGGGAGAGGGAAGGATAATAAGGGAGTACTGGGTGTTAGGGAGCAGATCAGTGTTTGGGTTTCTGTATCTTCAGCTTGGTGCAGAGTGTTTTTGTTTTTTTTTCCCCACCCTTCTCCCAGTCAGTTTCTACAAATGTTTATAACTTAGTGTTACAACTACAAGTTTTCTGCCTTACTGCCATCTGAAAAAGAGCAATAAGGAACTATCTTTTTTCTTTAACCAAAAGAAGTAGAGGGAAGCATCCTATTTACTAATTATGCATCAGTAAAGGGAATTTCTTGGCTGCTACAGTAACCTGAAAGCTTTTGGATCTACTAGGAAATAAGCTTATTGTTTGTCATGGGTCTGGGCCTGGGACTGCTTCTGCTAGTGTTCTATGGTCTGGATGCGTCTTTGCTGGAGAAAATCTCTTTTGATGATCCTCTCTGTTCCCCTCTTCAGCTGGAATGAGTTTTATCAGTAAGGTGTGCTGAACAGACATTTAGTTAACTGAAAATATTTCCCTTGCAGACTTCAAAACTGAAGAGGAACTGCAGTCCCATCTAATTGCAAGCTACCAGAAGGCTGTTGTCGAGGGAGTTCTTTCATCTGTGTGTGCCCAGAATATGATTGTGGCCATTAAAAGGTTCTTGAAAGCACAAGATGCCAAAGAGAAAGAGGTAGGTAAGAGCATGTGGGCAGGATTGTTACTGATCTGGAAATTAAAGCTTTTACTATTTTAGGCTGCCTTTCCTTCATCTTACCTGAAGTTCTTCTGCACAGCTGCAGGTAGTCAAAACCACGACCACTAACTACTTCTGTCTGTGCTGGCTCAATAGTGAAAACCTGTAGGTAGTTGTAAAGAATGTAGGAAAATCCAGTTCAGTGACCAGTTTACACCTTTGCTAAAGACTGCAACAGATGTATTTTTCCTTTACATTGATCTCATTTTGAATTCTAATTTCACTTATTCAAAATTAAAATGTACATTTTTGCAAACCATATTGCAAAAAAAAAAGAGCACCTTTTTAAAATCTTGCATCTTTTACATGGCAATTCTAGGCCTACTTCTCCGGGAAAGAGAAATAGTTCAAGGTATTTCTTAAAATCTTTAACAATGTGTTTAAATTTAAAGTAACTCCCTGAGACCAAAATTGGTAAACTTGTGAGTAACTGATAAAATATTGTGAAAGACTTATCCATAGTTACTGAAGAAGACCTGAAGCTGCACATAAGTGACCTTCTGTGTGATTTAAAGCTGTAAGTTCTTCTATGTTTTATGCCATTGTGACTTTGTCACTGAAAGAAACAGAGAATTCTTTTCCTTGAAGGAGAAGGAAAAAAAATTGAGCTGTTCCCAAAAGAATGGGTCAAGAGAGTAGGGAGGGAAAAGCCTGTCTTGCAGACAAGGAACAGGCTTGAAGTTTTTGCTGTAATTATGTGTCTCTGCAGGTGGCCTGTGTGGATAGAGTCAGAAACCATCTTCTGAAGACCAGCAAGATGCTGAGACAACAACATGGCTTGCAGAAGGAGACCAAAGTCAGAGAGTAAGAGACGCTCTGTTTACTTCAACTTCTGAGATACCGTGGAGCTGGTTAGCAATTTTTAATAGTGGCTTTTTTTCTACAAGTGGAAAAATATTTACATGGGGTAAATAATCCAAGGAGTCACAGTCTCTGGTCACAGTAAAAACATTTCATTAAATGCAAATGTACTTATGCTGTGTGATGAGCATTGCAGCCTATATCTGAAATGAGGCATCTCCCCTGCCATCAAAATGAAATGCTAACCGAATTATGGTGTCAAAAAGAGCCACTTCCTCTCCCGTGCTTTTTGGAGCATACCTTTTGTAGTAAATGTGCTGTTTCCACTAGAAAAAAAAAAAGGCAGTGAATGATTACTTCTTTTCTTAGGTGCCGTCTTCAGGTATTTTTGCGCCTTGAGTTATGTCTCCAGTGCCCTTCACTGCAGAGCAACACTGACGAAATGGAGCAGCTGTTAGAAGAGGCAAGTAAATTGCAGTCCAGGTCATGTTTCTGGATGGCACTAGAAATCCACAGACCTGGAACCTGTAGTTTCCCCTTGCTTTTTACTTTAACTTACTATGTTATGTGCTAAAAAAATCCGGTGTTGCAACTGTCATAACTTAATCTGTTTTCCCACCTGACTTGCTCTTCCAGATGACAGATATGCTGCGCATTTTATGTCTGACTGAAGACCCAGGGTATCTTACAAAGTTTCTAGAGGAAATATTAGAATTGTAAGTTCTTTAGGATAACTGAAGTGTTACTGGGGACTGTGGTTTTGGTTGGGCATCTTCTTTGGGTAAACAGCAATCTAGAGCTTTGATTTACTGTGTCTTTGTAATTTTCAGAAGCTTAGACATGTTCTGTTTGTTACCCTTATACCTTGATTAAAGAAAAAGTAGCTGATAAGCAAGTAAACTAATGAAAAAAAACCAAACAGTTGGCTTTTTGTTTGACACTTAAGAACAATGGTATTGAAACACTGGCAGTTTTGTGGGAGATTGTGTTTGATGTGGGTTCTCTCTGATGCCCTAGGTATATGAATTCTATACCGAAGACCCTTGGAGATATTTATTACAGTCTCGGTACACAAATACCCCCGAAGCTGGCATCTGTTCTGCCTTCAGACTTCTTCAGTGATGATTCTGTGACTCTGGATAGCAAATCTCCAAGCCTTCCACCATCTTTATCATCTGCCTTAACTCCCAGCACTCTTTGCCTACCCACTGAGAGTGATCAGCTGGAGGAGCTGCGCACCAGATCTGCCAAAAAGAGAAGGTGGTAATTTCAAATTGCAGCCTGGGCTGTGGCTGAGGAATCATTTAAGCTACAGCTTGGTCATCTTTGTTTCTGGTGCTGGATAATTACTTGGGGCAAGCTGACGCCTGCTGATAGCTTTGCAAGCCTGAGAGAAAAATACTAAGGGTTCCCATTTTTCATTTTTAACTTACTATTGTTGACTTTGTGAAAGTACAATCTTGATTATGTGTTTATCTCATGGACAATTAATTAATAAGCATTTTCCATGAGAGGAAGAGGATGTTCTACTATGCAGTAGGTGGCCATGTATTAAAGTGGCCATGTGTTAAAGTTAAAACTGGTTTACTCTAGACCTCTATGTTGGGGATCCTGTGTATGTTTTTAGCAAATTGTGAAATGAGTTTTAATACCAACCTTAAAGTTGGGTATAGCTACTTACATTGCAAATCACCTTTCAGCATTGTAACTTGAGGTACCAATGCAATTTGCAGTCTGAATTTAAAGACTCCCTCTCTCTAGAATCAAACCTAAGTTTAATTGTCATTAGGTTGATAACTGTGCTTCTGCTCTTATTTTAACTTGATTTTTATATATTTTCTAAAGGAATAATGTGTTAGCCAGACACAGGAGCATGACAGAAGCATCACAGAACTTGCGTCAAATTGAGATTCCCAAGATAGCCAAGAATCCTACCAGAAAGGTAAAACTCTTCCAAAAGGATTGTGTGTGTGCAGCAGTGTCGTGAAGCAACACTTGGGTGCAAAACCCCTTGCTCTGTCTTCACTTAGTGTGACCTCTATTAGTTGTACAGAGGTGAAAATCATTTTGAAGGAGAAATTGAAATAATGTGTGGTTCAGAGGTTACAGTTACTATTTGTAATAGTTAACATTAAACTGGCAGTGAGGCTGATCTCTTTTTTTTTTTTGTTTCAGGAGAACTTGCGTTCTCACCGTGCTGCTGAGAAGTCCCAGCAGATGCCTTTGTTGCAGAAAGAAGCCACGCAAGGTATATTGACTTTTAGCTTTTCCATGGAAAGGTGTGTCTTCAGCACATGTTCTCCCTGAAAATTTTAGTGAGCCATGATGCAGTTATGCTGAAGCAGGCTAGAAATCTGAAGGAACTTTTGCTGAATGCTGCAAAAACTTTGAGGAAAAAATAACCACTGTATTCTGGGGGTGCTCACATGCAGAAAACTTAAATCGTGTATCCTGAAAAGAAAGCCTTTCTATTCTTCCTTCAGTCTTGCAATTATTTCTGTCTTCTCTGTCCTGAAAAGAAAATGAGGACACAAGTGAACTCTCGTATCTGGAAACAGAATAGCTCGCTGCCAAAATACTTAATACAATAAAATCCCACATGTGTTCTGTGAACCAGCATGTGCTTCAGTTGAAATTTTGTAGCTCGCTTAATGTTGCTCCATTTGGGACACTGGCTGACTGCTTTTTCTGCTATGGCATCTGTCTGTAGCTTATTGTTGGAATAATGCAAATGATGCAAACTTGTAAAAAGTCCAGGATGGATTTAGAAGAGAATATGTTCCAGTAGCAGAAAGCCAACTTTTCAGTGCTTTGTGGCCTCTAAAAAGTTGTTTTTCTGCACTGTGATGTTTCCATCTCTAGTGGCCTGACAAAGTTATCTTCCTGTGATTTTTTTTTTTTTTCTCCCCCTTTTTCTTTTCAACCTGATAATTTCTTGCTTTGTCTTGCCTCACAGAGGTTACAAAGGTAAGGAGGAACCTCTTCAATGAAGAGATACTTTCACCATCGAAAAGGTCTTTGAAGAAGATGCCCAGAAGCCAATCAGTATCTGCTGTGGAAGGCTTAAAATACAAATGCACTGATGAAGGCACTAAAGGTAGGACATGTGGTCTTACTGCCAATTGGACATGTGCTGGGAGATGGATGCACAACGATTCTATGTTGGTTGCCATCTTAAACAAGCCTATACAAAATTGTATTTATTTATTTGCCTTAACTGCTTTATAATTGTGTGATGTTATCACTCTTGATTGATTTTTTAGATCATCGCAAGTTACTGACCAAGAGAGTTGCAGAAACACCACTACATAAGCAGGTCTCCAGGAGGCTGCTACAAAAGCAGATCAAAGGCCGGTGAGTAAGCTCTTTCTGAATTTCTTCAGTAAGTGTTGAATGTCTAATTAATGGCTGTAAGCACAAGAACCAGGTGTCTTCTTAGAGGTATCTTAGAGTAGCCCACAAAGCAATATATTGTTTTAGAAGAGAGCGCTGCTTTTCAGTCTATGTGGGAAGCTGTGTTTTTGTAAATGTGAACTGTATGTTAAGTCCAAAATGTCTGTTGTTTCTCAAGGTCTTCTGATCCAGGTTGTGACACTGGTGTTGTAGAAGAATCTCCGGAGAAGGCCTTAAGTGGTAAGCGCTGATTTCTTGATTAAAGGTGGTTTTGCTGTGTTGTAGCTCATAAGATGAGCATGCTTCAATTTAGGTAACTCATGAATAGTCAGTACAAAATTATTGTGCTATTCTTTTGGTGGAGCACAGCCTCCTCTGATAGAACTGCTTGCTGCTTTGACAGCCCTGTATAGTAGAAGTTTAAGAAAGAAAGGTAGATAGTTACTCTTTTAAATGAAAATACATGAAAGACTTTGAGGGTGAATAAGATTCTGGGCTGCTTTAATTATTGTCAAATCAGCACATGCAGGGTTTTCTTTCAGTGTAGCTTCAACATGTGCTGTGACCCTTATGCTGCCCTGATTTCTACTGTAACAGATTGCCACCTGGCTCTGTGAGTTTTCTCTACACTATGTTGGCTACTGCTGTTTCTTATCCCAGGAAGGAAGAAGAAAACAGCATATTTGGGCAAGCAGGAAGATGAAATGGCTAGTAAAAAAGACAGGAGAATTAACTAATCATTTAACCTGGATGTAACTTGAACTGAACATGTCTTTTCTAGCATTCCTTTCTGTATAATTGCTAGAGAGGAGGGGGCATCATCATTTGGAAGGAGACTTGTATGCATTAATATTCAAAATCCCCAAGGTGAAGCTTTCTTCTTCTGACTCTTGCCTCCCTAAATGAGATATTAGCTGTATGGAAGTTTCTTCTTCGAGTGTGTTCTTTTCAGTTACAAACTGCTCCTGAAGATGTCCCCATTGTTGAGGGAGAAAGAAGGCTCAGTCTCCAATATCCTTACCTTTTCAGAACCAGGTTTGAGAAGAAGCCCACGCATCAAACAGCTGTCTTTGAATAGGACCTGCTCTGACGTTTTTTATTCCACTACACAACCCATCTCACAGAATTCCCAGCGAGTCCATCAGGGACAAGAGGAGAGCTGTTCACTGCAGGATGTAGAAGGTACTGAATGGGCAGGCTGATGTTGCTGATCTGAAAAGCTGGCGTGGACAGCTCTCAGTTTGATTTGATTTGGCTCTACAAGAGACTGTAAGAAGCTAAGAGCTATCGTGTAATATCTTCCGTAGACAGAAATTCATCCCCTGTAATTATTTTTGAATTGGGAATCTGAGTTTGGAGGATGGTAAGGCAGCTATTTCTGATGAATACACTGCAAGCTTAAGAAACTAGTCAGGCCCATCTAACAGAATACCGCTGATTGTCAGTCTGCATTCCTTAAATGCAGTGAAATCCTTGTAAAATATGGGGCAGAAATCCTAAAGCTTACTTTTAGTCTACTCTGGCAGCATAAAGCAATGACTGATGGGATCTTTGCTGGCTTTCTCAGTAGGATTATCAGCTATAAATGGTGACATTTAGTTCTTTATATTGTACTTGCTAGAATCCTTAGTCATGAACCCGAACTTTCTTAAGCTACAAGCTATAAATAGAATAAGAGGCTGAGCTATTTTGTACTTTTTTTTTTCCACTAGAGCACTCTTTCTACAGATGGTATTAGTTTCATATTGGGAAATAACAATAATTCTGGTGAAGCTTTAACATTTGGCTAGAAAAGAACATGCCAGGGCTATAGGCTTTGTATACTACTTGTCCATACATCTGAAGTGATTGAGACAATTGTTCATGGCAGGTTACTTGGTGTTAGTTAAATTGTACTGTTCCACTTTTTAGGCGTTAAGTGGCATTCAGAGACCCCCACTGTCCAGACTCCCAAGAGGTTTTTCTTTGGTGCAGTCATTGACACGTGTAGTCCTGCAGTGAAGCATTCACCTGGAAGGCGGAGAACAAGAAAAGATTCCTTACACTTAGAGGAGCTGACTGCCTGTCAGGTAGAAACACCTCTTTCTCTTTCTTCCCATTCCCTTTTTCTCTTCATATTTAGTGAGACCTACACATCTTACATTTAGTGTTTCTGTTAAGTCTAATCAATTGTCTTCTGTGCTCTAAATCTTGAGAAGTAAACATCAAGAGGGGCTGGAATAGAACAAGCATGATTTTTTTTTTTTTTTAATTTTTTTCCCCCTGCAGACTCCTAGAAAAACACCTAATAAATTTGCCCAGAAGCTGCTGAATTCTGCCAGTAAACTACCAAGGAGATCACCTCGCATTCTCCACAGGACACCACAGAACCTAGAGAAGACTCCTGGCAGAAGTCCGGTTGCTAAACAGACTGTAGCGAAGTGTTTGGGAAAGTACTTTTCTGATCCTGTACAAAGGGCCAAGTCATCATCTGCGTTAACTGAAAATAAGGGGGCTCACTTACTGCAAGTAATTCCTAAGGATTGTTCTCCAGAAGAAAGACTTTCCCCTCCACGTAAAGAGGCTGGCTTACAAATAGCAGAACGTGAAGAGTTTGCAGCACTCAGTGGCTCGTTACTACCTCTGACAGATTCAAATCCAGCTGCTGCTTCCCCCGCTGCCATCCAGGAAAGATGTTTTACAGAACTGCAAACTCCAAGACGTTCCTTGAGATACCACTCAAACTTAGCCTCTCCAGTTGGTACTTGGAGGGAAGTCCTCCCAAAGGAAATTCACATGCCATCAGATCTGTTATCTCCAGCAACCAAAAGTACTCCCAGGAAACCTGAAGATCCAGGTTCACAACTATGTACCAGCCCAGTGAGTGCGGAACTATCGCCTCTCGCTGTGAGGCTAGAGCCTCCCTTCAGTTCTCCTCTCCATGGAAGTTCCACAAACACTGTGGCAATCTGCTCTCCTTCTCACACGCAGGCCAAGGACTCTGACTGGCAACTAGGTGCATCTAAACAATCTTCTCAAAAATCTCCAGTTATTACTGGCACTTTGCAGAGGTCCCTGCTTCATGCATCCAAGCAGGCCAAACGTGAACAAAATTCTGAAGGAGAAAACCTCACATTTGAATGTACAGCACCTTCTAAAAATAAGGACAATCATCGTGACAGTGGTGCTAACTCTGCTGTAGAAAGCCTCCAGTTCTGTCAGTTACTAAAAGTTACTGAAAGTACCCCTGTTTTGGAGAAAAATGAGCAGATGGATGTAGTGTCTCAAAAGTCTCCTCCAAGAGAGGACTCGGAAAACTTGGAAAAGCATTTGTCTCCAAAGCCTTCTGCTGGAGGACAGGTACATGCAGAGAATGCTGAGACAGAGTGTGAGCAATTGGTTAAGGAAGGAAACTCCAGTGCAAACACCTGTGAGTCCTTCCTAAGTGGTTCTCAAACAGTTAGTGATGACTTGGAACCGAGAACCCTGCTAAGAGATGAATATACAGGGCTGAAGGCCCCAAGTCTTAAGAGACACTCCAAATTTGCCCTGAACACTTCACCTCCTATGCCAAAGTCTGCTCCTGCCTATTCTTTACGCTGCACTGCAGACAGGAGGCAGCGAGAGGCTGCAGCACGGATGGGAAATCCTCAAGTTCTAGCTAAGTTCTCTACTCCTAAAAGTCATTCCAAACTGCCTTCTGCTAGCCCACCAACTTACGAAGTTGAACTTGAAATGCAAGCTTCAGGCCTGCCCAAACTTCGCATTAAGAAAATTGGCTCTTGCTCATCGTTGGAAGCTCAACCCGAAGCAAGTGGCAGCAAACCCAAGGGAGGAGAAAGCCCCTTTGGTGATCTTGCTATGACCTGGTGTAGCAAACACCCAGGAAAACAAGCAGCTGCCTGTGTTTCACCCTCCTGCTTTCGCTCTTTCCACAGTACACCTGGGAAAGCTGGAGGACAGACCTACATATGCCAGTCATACACCCCAACGAGCTGTGCCTCTAATGCCACCTCCCCATCCCCCTTAGAAGCAGGAGTTCCCTGGACACCTTCTCCAAAGCAGAAGGGGAAGACTACCCCTGATGCTATCAATGATTGGCCTCGGAGAAAGAGAGCAGCAGGCAGCGCTGCTAACACTAGCTGTGGTCAAAGTGAGAAGAATGCTGATGAACAGAAGAGATTGTCAACAGGCAGAGAAGGAGAGATGAAGATCTTGGAGCACTGCAGCAACAGAGTCACAAATGCTCTTGGGGAATTTGAACTGGAAGGGGTTTACAGGCTCCAGGATCAGGCATCTCCTAGTGACTCTGAACCCAGGGCTGATGAGGACTCTGCCATGGGAACTTTTGGCTTGAAGTCTCGGAAGCGGGTCATTACGTATCTTTCACCAGAAAAAGAGGAGAATTGTGATGCCAAGAGATCTTGCACTGATCGGTGCAACTTGGGTCTTGCTGGCTTTTCCACAGATGAGGGGAACAGAAGCAAATCAAGGACTGACTCTGTACTTCCTGAGAAACCAGGAGCATGTGTGCTCGTAACTCCTGAGCGGCACAGTTGTGGAGGGGATGACGATGTCTTCCTTTTGTCAGGTAATTAAGCAGCACGGGTGATGCTCTGTTGGAATTCAGAGGTGGTTAAAAATGTGGCGTAGACAAAACCAAAACACAATTGCTTTCTGTCTGACAATGTGAGAGAGAATGAGGTGGAGGGGGAGAGTGGGTTGTAAATGACATGGAAGTTAATTATATGGAGAGGCAGACTGGATGTGAGGAGTTCATCAATGGAGTATTAATGATGGGAGAGAAATCAGAAATGGGGAAGAGCAGGAGGCTGGAGGAATGAAAAGGAAAATTTGAGAACCTGGGGAAGGAGGATCTCAAATGCACCTAACTGGTGATTTATTTGGGTTTGGGTTGGTGCCAGAAATGATTGCCTTGGTAGCAGTAATGTTGCATCAGTAGGTATTTAATTTTAAACTACCTCTTTGCTTTTGCTGTGGGTACAAATGATTCAGCTGACCTCGGTCAAACAGGCTGTTTCAGCTCTGTATCCAAGGCCCTGTGAATTTCAAATAAGAAATCCAGTGGTGTTCTAGAAATTACATGTTACAGGAGACTATGGCAGATGTTCCATAGCCATTGCATGTCCCAAAGCATTAAGCTTCCGTGTTTGTTACCTCTTGCAAGGAAAGGTTTATATACAGAGGCAGTGTTTCACTCGTTCAACAGGTATCAGTGAGAAAAGTGGGCAAACTTTAAAACAACGTTATTCCATATTCAGGACACGAAACGATAGCAGTATTTAGCCTTAAGCTGGTCCTGGAAGAGACTTGCTGTTCCTACAGACCTTATTTTTGTATTTACGGACCATCATGGTTACAAGAGTTTTCTTCCAGGACACATGAGTTAATTGAAGAGTAACTATGTTTAATACAAGTGAAGTGCTTTTCTACTAAGCCATCTGAGAAAATTAAATGTGCTAAGAGCTAATTCCAGACTGCCCTTTACCTTTCTTCCTGCTAGAAACCCACTGTGCCAGCCTAGATTTGTTTCAGATAAAAGTATCACGTGATGAAAGTTTTGAAGGTGGAATAAAGGCTCTTGAGTTGCTGGTTTGCTGCAGCATCTCCCTGTGCTTTTTCCAGGTTCAACTCCAACGGTGAAGAACACGCTGTCTGCTAGCAGCCTTCTCGCGCTGACCCGCTCTCCTCTGCTGTGCCAGGGACAGACACCCCCATCTCGGAGAAGACGCCTTCAAGGTAACTGCCTGTGCTGCAGGGAAAGGCTGGGCTTGAGCAGACCAGATTTGCTCTCTGCTTGTCTGCCACTAAATGAGACCAAAAGCAAACCGTGCTAGGGATTGGGCTTTGGGCAGAAACCCTGTGGCCACTTCCATATTCAGTGTCCCATCTCGCACGCTTCCAAGAAACTTGGCATAAACTGGGAAGTTTGGAAGGGAGGGGAGGTAGCAATGAATTAAGAGTAGCTTTTTGTTTCCAGTTGGTATTTGGCTTCTTGGAGTCACCTGTAAACTTTGGCAAACTGTGGATTTAATTTATTCTTTCTATTTTGTAGAAGAGGAATCCGATCCCTTCCAAATTGCTGTCAACCAGGAGCTGTCTCCGTTCCACATCATCGCTTCCAGGAAGCGTTCCCTTTGCAGGACTTACTCACGGAAAAAGCTGCTCAGCTGAAGTTTGGAGCCAGAACAGTTGGGGAACTTTACATTATCCCAGCTGCAAAACATCCTTTTTAACACGGACATTGTATTTAGTGCTGGACTAGAGCTGTCTTGTGTTGGTAGGAGACTGGATGCAAGCACATGACAGTGGAAGTAAGGACCACTCTAAAAGTGTTGTTTTAACTTCAATTGCAGCATTTCCTCATCCGTTCAAAGCCTACCTCGGTCTTTCTGGCATTTCTCCTGCATGTGGTAGCTGAGTTCTGCAGAGAAGGTTCAGCTCTGCTAGGTAAAGAGGGAGAATTGTCACTTTTCTACAGCTTTCTTGTAAAATAAACTGATGTGAATTTTCGTTGTGTCACTTAATCAGAAATCTGTTTCCAGCCCCAGCCATGGGTGAGGGATTGGGGCTGCAGCAAGAAGGATGCTGGAGAGGAATGGGTAGAAAACAAGCTCTGTATCATCCTGATACTAATGGGATCCCTCTGTTAGTTGTATCCTGTTTGCCACAGCTTAGTGGGGAAAAACCAAGTAGATGAACTCTGATGGATTAATGAGTACATAACTCAAAATACTTGACAAATGCCAAAAGAGTAGAGAGAGGAATGAATTTAGCTGGGAACAGGGAAGGAGAGGAGTTGGATTCTCCCACTGGGTAGATCTCGAATCTCCTGCCCACCGTTGGGTAAGCAGCTGCTGATGGAATAACTTCATTGTCCTTTCTGGTGGACTGGCTGGGGCAACTTCCTTGAGAGGTACAACTTGGATGGAATAATTGGAGATGATGGTTTGAAGACTACTCTTTACCAAACAAAGTCACTGATTAAATAGTGACTAATTATATGTGACACATGTGCTTGTATTCTCACCCCACAAAGACAGCAGGAGCTGTGATTCAGTGCCCGAGATGTAGCCTACAAGGGGCTAAAATTGTGCATTGTCTTGGAAGGGCTGGGTTTTTTCCCTTAGGATAGTCATCTGTGCATGGCAGGATATCAGGGAAGTCACCCCACTGTGCCTAGTGAATGCACAGGAAGCAGGGAGCTATGAAGACAGCGTGAGGTCATCCTGAAACCAGGCATGGCACCTGGTTTGGCATGGCAGAAGTTTGTTATTTGGCTTTAAGGCTTTGAGGGGTAGATGGTATTGAACAGAATTTGTTTCCTGGAAGTGCTGTGTGTTGCAAGAAAGCTAGCTGTTTCTTGGTGTGCTTATCAGTGATTGTTTTGCTTGTGGGAGAGATGCACCTGCTTCAAGGATGTGGACTGATACACAAGCATGGAGTTCCAAGACTACTATTTACTTCCAAGTAAGATGGATTCTTTTCTCTGCTGAAGATCTTTGTTTTCAGCAAAGGCTCTGAACTTAGATCTCATGCAGCTCAGCCACACCGAGCGCCCTCAGTAATGTCAGCTCTCAAAGCCATATCCCTATGGCCAAGATCAAGTATGTAGGAGGAAGATCACAAAGTGTTTCCTTCTTCAGATGCTGGTTTTTGACTTGGTGTGTGCTACTCCTCAGCTGGTGGCTGTGGTAGCTGTGGTCTTTGTGATTTCAGGCTGAAGCAGTGGTTTGTTTTTTGGGGTCAGGCAGCCAAGCTGCTGTTTTCCCCCCTTGCCCTTATTAAAGCAAGTACCTGTGCTTTCATTTCTTGCTCTGCCAGAGTTAAACTTAGGCCTCCCTTCCCCATCTGGACGGTGTCAGTGTGAAGTTACAGGTCTGTATTTAATCTCCCTTACATCCAGATGGGAATTTTTCCCAAGAGTGAGAAAATGCTGCTTAAAGCAGCTTATAGGCTAGAGCAGAAAATGGCACCGAACCAGGATTGCTTTTATCCTGGAAGCTTCAGACAATTCTGCTGCTGTCTGGAGATGCTTTTCCTGCAGGAGCTCAGTGCAGGAAGCCCACCAGCTCCGACTGAGCACTTACAAAGCAGATATTTAAACATTAAGGCAATACGGTGACAGCAGCCGAGTTCTCATGCCGTGAGGTTTAAACAGAACTCCTTCCCTACAGACCCAGAGTAAGTGACTGGAGCCTCTGACAAGTGACTGCTTCATAAAACTCACTCTGCTTTATTATAAAAGTTACAGTAGAAATGTAAAAAAAAAAAAAAAAAAGCCTGAAGTTACTACAAAAAAAAAAATATCTATGTACAAGTTCTGCAGGACTGCAGTGTCTCCCTCTGAGGCTGCCAGGGCTGAGCAGGCCCCGTGGCAGAGGTTTCCAAACTGTAAACAAGTTGTTTTGTTCTTTTTTTAGAAGTATCTCTAAAAAAAGAGCATTTTAGTGTTAGAGGCATCTCCCACTTCCCAGTGTTTTAGCCGCTGAGGGCGCGGGAGGAAAGGCGTGCGGTCAGCCCTGTCTGGACTGGCAGCAACGTGGAGAACGTAGACTGGTGGCCCCACACCTCACACGCTTACTTCTCCTATGATGAAAAGTCATGGTTTTTTTTCTCTTAAGGTTTCTGAAATGGAGGAAGACTCTTAACCTTGCACCATCAGTATCTGCTCCTCTCTGCCCTGTGCCAGGTAAGCCTTAAGCCTGTGTCTAGAGCGGGTTTTTCCTCACGTCTATCATTGCTGGGTGATAAGGCACTGGGGTGACATTTGGGCTGGCTCTGCGCAGCTCCCGGCGGGCCTTGCAGGCCGGAGCGAGGGTCCGAGGCGGGTGAACCTCGTGGGGTTGCCCAGCTCTCAGCAAGTGCTCGGGGTCCCGCTGCCGAAGGTCCCCGGGGCTGTCGCTGGGCAGGGAGGAACGCCGCCATGTCGATGGCAACGGGGCGTGCACCAGGTCCCTGCTCTCATCCCTGACCCAATGGCTTTCTTCAGCGACGGCCAGAGGCGGGGGCTGTTCCCCGAGGCTGGATTCCTCACAGGTCCCCAGCGTGGGGGCAGCTCTGTCCCCGGCCCCGTGAAGGCTTCTCTCCAGCCCTGCAGGGAAAGATTGGGGGTACAACGAGATGAGTATCAGGATCTCTACTTTCCTCATCAAAATGCGCTGGTGAGGCCACATCCTCACCATCTGCGCTGGTGAGGCCACAACTGGAATACTGTGTCCAGTTCTGGGCTCCCCAGTTCAAGAGGGATAGGGAACTACTGGAAAGAGTCCAGCGTAGGGCTACAAAGATGATTCGAGGGCTGGAGCATCTCCCTTATGAGGAGAGGCTGAGAGAGCTGGGACTCTTTAGTCTGGAGAAGAGAAGGCTGAGGGGAGATCTTATTAATGCCTACAAGTGTCTCAAGGGCGGACTGAAGGAGGAGGGAACCAGACTCTTTTCAGTAGTTGCCAGTGAGAGGACAAGGGGCAATGGGCACAAGTTGGAACATAAGGGGTTCCACTTGAATATGAGGAAAAACTTTTTCACAGTGAGGGTGACGGAGCCCTGGAAGAGGCTGCCCAGGGAGGTCGTGGAGTCCCCTTCTTTGGAGATTTTCAAGACCTGCCTGGATGCCGTCCTGAGTGGCATGGTCTGACATGCTCTGGGTGGTCCTGCTTTAGCAGGGGAGTTGGACTAGATGATCTCTATGGTCCCTTCCAACTCTAAAAATTCAGTGAAATTCAGTGAAATCAGTGCCTGGAGAGCACTTGCTGAAGGCCAGCAATGACCCACACTGCTCCTGACTCTGCTCCAAGCTCTCACTGCCAGGGAAAAGCATTTAAACTCCCTTTTTAACTTGGTAGGAACAGCAAAGTCCCAGCCTGGGTTTCCTCTCACCTCTGGTCTGTCCAGGATGGAGGTTTATGTTACTCAGCCTCTGGTTCAGCTCCTGGTTTGCCCTCATGTAACGGCTCAGCTCCTTCTCCAGGGCCTGAATCCTTGCCTCGTACTGCAGCTTGCTGCTGGCCAGCCCCTCATCCATGTGCTCTACAAGATAAAACAAGGCCATTTTGAGCTGAGAGCCCTACGAGTGACAAAGCAGTGCCACTACTACCTGCTTCAGGGGCTGGGTAAGGTTACCACGGCTCTGCTGGAGCAGTAGCTGCATGTTCTGCTCGTGTTCTTTCTGCTGTAGGGTGAGCTGACGGTCCATCTCCAGGCGCTGGCGTTCCACGGCTGCCTCCAGCCAGTACACCAGCTGCTGCTGCTCCTCCAGCTGCATCTCCAGCTCCGAGAAAGCAATGTGCTGCCTGTGCTGATCCTCTCGCAGTGTCACCACCTGGCCAGGGCCCAAAAGCAAGGAACACCTCAGCTCCTTCAGAGCTTGAGAAGATTTCCTGCCCCACTGAGCCTCATCAAGTTAGTATTTTGGTACAGCACGTGAAGGTTAGTAGTTCTGGGATGTCCCAGCTGCCTCACGGAGGGAAGAGCAATGTGTGGCTGCACCGATGTGGCAGAGCCACCACAGGGATCTATGCATCCTATGACCAGTTAAGCCCTTCTCTCACATGTTGGGACAGATGGAGATCATGGTGCTGTGGCTTTGTGCCCTGACTTTACAGGGTAAAAGTACAGTAGGAGGCAGGCAGAAAGCTTGAAACTGAGGAAAACAAGAGTTTGGTCAGATACGACAGCTCCCACCAGCAGAGAGAGCAGTTGTCTCATACCTTGTCAAAGTATTTGCAGAGCAGAGCTCGCGTCTCAGAGGAGGAAAGGTAGCTGAGCTTGGCCATGAGGTTCATCTCGCACTGGGACAGGAGGCTGGCTGAGGCCCGCAGGACACGTTGCCTGCATGTGATGGACTCATTCTTGTACTCAATGGCTGCATCCAGAGCCTCGATTGCCTCATCCAGCTGGAACAAGATCCGTTCTTCCTGCCAGGGAAGAGCTGTGGTTACTGGGGAGCAAAGGGTTTGCTCTGTCTCACCCTGCTCCAACCTCCCTTGTCACATCAGCAGTGCTGGCAAGAAGTTGGGGATGTTGGGGAGCATCTGCTATCAACTTCATGCTCAGGTCTTTACTTAGAATCATAGAATCACTTAGGTTGGAAAGGACCTTTAAAATCATCAATCCATCTGTAAACCTAACACTGCCACATCCCTCACTAAACCATGTCCCTAAGACCACATCTACATGTCTTTTTAATATCTCCAGCAGTGGTGACTCCACCACTTCCCTCAGCAGCCTGTTCCAATGCTTGACAACCCCTTCCGTGAAGAAATTTTTCCTAGTATCCAATCTAAATCTCCCTTGGCACAACTTGAGGTCATTTCCTCTTGTCCCATCGCTTCTTACTTAGGAGAAGAGACCAACACCCATCTCACTACAACCTTCTCCCAGGTACTTCTCTCTTACTACCTCATGCTCTTGCAAATAGAGCAGCTCAGCCCAAGAAGAGGTACCTCTGGGGACAGCAGGGTGCCCTGACGCAGCTTGTTGTCGAGCTCCAACCTCTGTTTGAGCAGCTGGTCCTTCTCCTGGCGCAGGCTGTTGATCTCCTGGCGGATCTGCTGCTGGTCGTGGGCACTGCCGTGACGCAGCTGCCCATTCTTCTCAGTCAGCTCCTTCTCCAAGTGCTCCAGGCGGCTGGACACACGCACTATGTCATCTGTCAGGGCCTGCAGCACAAGGTGCTCAAAGGGATCTGCTCTAAAGGCAAATCAGGTCCCCCAGCCCCTTTCTACTCGGTCAAGCAGCCCTACATGCAGACAAAAGCCAAGGGCTCTCAAACCATTTAGCTCAGAGGCACAGCACAAGCAGGCTCTCCTGTAGAGGCAATTTGCTACCCGCTTCCCAACGCCATCTCATCCTGATCTGCAGCCCCCTGCCAGACCTGGGATGGCACCCAGCTCTTCCAGCCTCCCACCTCTGCTGGAAATCAAGCCAGAGGTTGAAGTGACAGGCTCTCGTCCTACCTGGCTGGAGCGCAGTCGTTTGCTCTCCAGGCCGTTCTTCTCCTGCAGGAGGGCTTCCTTTTTGGCCACGATAGCTTCCCGCTTCCGCAGCTCATCTTCCAGCTCATCCAGGGCCTGACGCTGCTCGAGAACTTTATCCATCTCCATATCCAGCCACTTCTTCTGTTCCTCAATTTTCTGATGGAAGGAGAGAGCAACGGGCTTGAGATCAGAGAGAGAGTCTTGAGTCCATCTCAGCTAACCCCTGTAGGCCAGACTTCACTGGTTTTACCCTTCCAGCTGCTCTGAGAGGCAGAGCTGAGCCAAATCCCCAGCAGCCAGAGTCCTTGGGGGCCACATCTCCCACCATCCTTCTCCTGACAGACAACGTTTCACAACTTCTTTACCAATGCTGTGATTTAGAAGAGAACCCTGATCCTGGGGGTAAGACAAGATCTAAGTCCTCTGCTACTGGATACAAATGACATTATGGACTGAACTCCTCAAGGGCAGGATGGGCTATGTCCCATCTCAAGCTAAAGCCCCTGCTTCCAGGCCTCTCCCGTCACCCAGCCGTATGCTCCGGCAGTCCCTTGGAGCAGGAGGGAGGCAGCGGGCTCGCTCTGCCTGTACCTGCTGCTGCTCCAGGCTGATCACGGAGCCATTGCTGCCGCTCCGCCGCTTCCTCTGGAAAGCTGCGATTTCCTCGGTTTTGATGCGCAGGATTTTCTGGTGCTGCTCGTGCTTCAGTTCCAGTTCCTGTACGGGAAGGAGCAGCTGTGAGCCTCGAGAGGCTGTTTGTCCTAAAGCCAGGGGCTGAGCAACAGGTTATGTTCTCTGCTACCTCTTTGGATACTCTTAAATATCCTCTCTTTGTCTTTGGAGAGCATGGGGACAATCCCAGACCCCACCAGAGCTACCCGAGCCCGCCCAGCAGCTTGCAGAGCCCACCCATCATCTTCCTCCCAAATAAGGCAGCAGCACCTGCCCCTTCCTTCCTACCTTGACTTGGTGCTGCCGCTTATTGACCTCTGTCTCCAGCCGCCGCTTCTGCTCGCTCTCCTCCCGCAGCCGCCGCTGCAGCTGGCCCTGCTGCCGCCGCATCAGCTGAATGTTCCTCTCCAGCTCCTGCACTCGCTTCTCGCTCTGGGCCGACAGCGACACCAGCCTCTCCGTCGCCTGCTTCTTCTTGCACAGAACCTGCCAGAGGGTGAAAGAGGCCCTTGGTCTGGGCATCTCCCCTTTAGCAAAAGCGCCCCCAACTCTGCCCCTGCCCGCCTCCCCGGGCGGGTAGAGCCCTTCCCACTCACCCGTGCCTTGCTCTGTGCGGCTGCCACACGCGTGCGGTACTCCTGCAGCTTGCGTTTCTCCCCCGGGTCCCACAGCTCTTTGCCCTCCAGCTCCTGGAGCTGCTTCTGGCTGTCGCTCAGCTCTGCCCGCACCTGCTCTGCCTCCTGCTCCAGCTCGCTGATCTTCTGGCAGTACTGCCTGTTCAGAGCCTGGGCGTCCTTGCCTGCAACACACACACACCCCCACTTCTGCTGTGACCTCCTGGTCCCCTTCCCTCGCAGGTGAGTTCCTGCCAAGGGACAGACCTCTCCTCTCTCTTCTTCAAGTATTTTTGGCTACAGAGACGGAATGCTCCCTTGCCCTTGGCTACTCCGGGGAAGGCTCTGGGGAGAAACCAGTGGGAAGGGTCTTGCTCAGCTGGAGGGATGGAGAAACAGTGCTCTGCCGCCTGCAGGGGAAGGGACTGGGCAAAGACAACACTGGGAGGGAAGGTGAGAATGGGAGTAGAGACCAAGCATCCCAACTAGGAGGAGATTCCATAGGGAATGGACGCGTGTTCCCCCCAGCAGCTCTGCACCTGTCTTAATGAGCTCTGTGATCAGCTCCTCCTTCATGCGGATGTTGATTGCCAGCTCTCGGATCTTCTGCTGTGCTTGCACCAGCCTCCATTCAGAGTCCTTCCCTGGCAAGCGCTCCCTGGGACCGAGCAGCGGCTCACGCTTCCTGCAGACCTCTGCAACACAGATTCCTGGGTAAGGAACGTCCTGTCTTAGCAGCCGGGTGACAGAAGGACAATCCAACCTCAGATCTGTAGCCGAGAACTGGCACAGCATAACCCAGAGTCACCTGCGGCTTTCGCCAAAACAGGCAACTCTTGCTAGACCCCAGCAGTTCAAGTTTCTCCTTAACAAAAGCAGATAGACTGTCACCTGCCCCATTTTTGTCCTCTGGGCTCATGCAGGTGTGTCACATTCCCTTCCTATCAACAACACCCACAAAGCACCACCAGCCCTAGGAAGATTGTCCAACAACCTATGGTTGCTACTTGCCTTTTAACAGCTCCAGCTGCTCGTCCTGAATTGAGGGGGCATTGCCTCCGTTGGGCTCCTCGCTCAACTTGCAAATCTCTTTCTTGCTCCAGTTTCGGATTCCATTTCTAGAAGGAAGTAGAAGTAGTTTTCTAGAAGTAAATTAATCAGTTGGGTCTGGGCACTACCAGAGTGGTTCCCAGTAAGGACCATCCTGACCTACAGGCTTCAGAAGGAGACAGAAACAGTAGCTACGGTCAGGAAAGATGGTAATTAGCTCCCCGGCGAGCAGGCAGCTGTCTCAGCAGAATCACTGACCCCAGAGGCAGTGTTTGCTTCTACATCCTACATGAGAGCTGAGATGCAGAGGTGGGACAGCCAGGTCACCCACCTACTGGGGCACTCCATGGTGCTGGGACAGCCTCAACTTACCGGCGCTGGGACAGGGACCGCTTCTGTTCCCACTCTTCCTCCTCCTCTCCTGAGGACAGCTCTGTCGGCTTCTCTGAGTCCTGGTTGAATTCCCTCCTGGACACCATGGCTTTGACCTCTGGATTGCCAGTCAGGCGCTGCGTGTGGTTCAGGTGAGAGCTTGCCAGGTCCTCCTCCTGGAAGGAGGGGTTGCTGTCAAGCTGTAGGGGCAGAGAAACGGAAAGAGAAGAACCATGCTGTGTGAGAGCCCACGTTAGGAAAAGCAGCTCTCAGCTGGGTGTCGCTGCAGGACAACAGAGAAAGCAACAAAATGGAGTTGAGCGTGTTTGCTAGACCCTGCTGCCTGTCCTCCTGCCTTCTGCTGCTCAGAAGCCAAGCCAGTCTGGGATCTGCCCGTAACACCAAAGCCTTGGTTTTGAAGCTGGGCTGATTTTGCCAGAGCTGTGAATCAATTTGGATGCGGACACTCTGGACTGCACCTCTGACAAGGTTCACCTTCAACGGTGGGAAAAACCAGTTCACCCAGTGGAGAGCGCCCAAGTGAAAAGGCAGCGGCTCCTCAACGGGACAGACTTGCACCCTCACCTTCCTGCAAAGGGCTCTGCTGCTCTGCTCAGCGGGAAGGAGCCTCGAGGGAACCCCGCTGAGGCCATGGGACGGGGCAGCATCCAGTGGGGCCGTGTGAGGTCTCTGGCTGGCAGTCACCAGGTGGAGGTTTTCCAGCAGTTCTGGCACACACAGGTTTGGCATTGCCATCTCCAAGCGCACGTGCAGCTCCGAGATCTTATCCTGCTGCTCCTGCAGCTTGTCGCTCTAGGAGGCAATGAGAAAAAATGGGTTTGTACACATGGATCCCAGACCTGCTGCAGAAGAACCTGAAAGTTGGGCTGTGATCTCCTGGGGAGGAAGAGAAGGGATGGGGCAGGTCCCTACAAAGACAGCAGAGACCAGAAATACCTGCAACTTGTACTGCTCCATGGCATCCTCCAGGGCAGCCAGGAAATCCCTGTTCTCTTCTTCCAGGCGCTCCACTTGCCTCTGCAGTTTGGCCACCTGCTCGTCCTTGATGGACTCACACCCCTTCTCGGTGTTCACCTGCTCCGAAATACAAGACAGGCAGCATCAGCATCCACCTTTTTCCTTCCCTTCCCGTGCTGGACTCTGCAAGGGCACAGCAGCTCTGCAGACCCAGATTTTTCCTGTGAAATAAATCTCTCCGCCGCAGCTGAATCCAACCTCTCCCTGCTTGCTCCAAGAACCATGTCTCTCTGCCTCCCTACAGCCTCTTGGCCGGGTTGCTTCTCCTCCTCTCCCTCTTCTGACCCTTCCACCATGCCTTCAGTCACCACGAGATGAACTCAGCTTCGGAGCTGGAACACCCCAACCGTTACCTGGGCTTTTGCCACGTTTGAGCTTTGTCCATCGGGGCTCTGGTCTTCTGTGGAGGTGCTCTCGATGCCGCTATCCAACCCGGCCGAGGTCAGCTCGCTCCTCTCGCTCTCCACGGCACACAGCCACTCCTTCACCCGCAGGATCTGCTCCACCGTCAGGTTACTCTCCTCCTGCAGCTCCATCAGCAGCCGGTACGCGGCGTCGGTGCAGGTCCGGTAATGGGCACACTCTGCCAACAGCCGCGCCGTGGGGTCCGGCACGCCGCGTTTGGCGGTGGCCGAGCGGTTGATGATACGGGTCTCGGAGCGGTGCCGTTGTTCCAGCGCCTTCTGCAGGTTCTTTATCTGCCGGTGAAGCTCCTCAACGTGCTCGGTCTCCTTGCGGCAGTTGACCACGGCCTTGTTCTGGATGTTTTGAGCCCGGCTGGCGTAATTCAGCGTGTTGAGGCTCTCATCGAAGTCGGAGGAGGACGGGCTGACACAGGCTATCATCACGGTCTGGGCATTCCCCCCCAGAGAGTCTTTCAGGATCCTAGGGAAAAGCACACCGATTAAAACTGCCGAAATACAAAATGAGGCAGGAACCAGGTTTCCAACCCTTCTCAGAGGTTAAGCCCAAGGAAAATGATATTCTTGCTCTGTGGCTGGGAAGTGAGCTGGTTCCTCAATAATGATTCCTCATTAAGCTGAGGAATAAGTTTGCACTGTGGTAAGTTTCGATCCGAATAATTCCTGAGGCTGGGAGCTCCCTGACTCCGTTCTGGAATGAATGGCAATCTGACTCTGCAATCACTGCTAGGCATGTGCTCCACGGGAAGCTGTTGGAGATTCCTAAGGCCACCTGCTCAAGCTAAAACCTAACTGCAGACCATCAAACAAGCCTACTGGAAGCATTTGTTATTCATTGCATTCTTATTCATCATCCGGAGGGGCAGGATAACCCATGGTGACCCCCCGTCTCAGCTTCAGCAGCAGGACCTATGCAAGCCTCAACTTCTGCTGTGCTGCAATGAGCTAGTCCATCATTTCTGTCCTGTCTCATTGCTGCCCAAGCTTCCCCACCTGAAGACCTGCATAGAGGGTAGACCTCTAAACTGCTGCAAGGCACGGTGGGTGAACTCACCCTGTACCATCAAGCGGTTGGTCTGAGAGCCCTGGTGTGACAGCAGAAGGAACAACTGGCCCCACAAGCTCCTCTTGGTGAGCCTGGGGACTCTGCCCCCAAGCCTGGCAAGCTGGGCATGGGAAAGGCAGGGAGAAGCATCACCTCCCTCCTGCTGGACCAAGAGCCTGTGAGACTTGGGGGTCCCCCTCCCAGCTGTACCTGGTGATTTTGGAGTCCCTGTAGGGAATGTGGCTGCTTTTCCTCCGGGGGTCTCCCAAGGCGCTGATGACATTGCCCAAGGCCAGGAGGCCACTGTTGATCTGGATACTCTCCTTCAGCCTCTCCCCGGTGTTTCCCGTCTTCACAATTCGCTCCGAGCCCGCCAGGTCCACAAAGTGAAATTTGGAAACCAGGACCTGTCCCGAGGCGGGGACGGAGGGGGGGTGCTGGTGGAGGGGGAGGCGGCCGGCCCCGCGCCGCTGTTCCATGGTCACCGTGAAGATGGTGTGCGAGCGGCTCGACTGCCTGTTGACGTGGGTAGCTCCCGTGTGCTTGGCCGTGTTGCCCATCTCCAGCAGGCTCAGCACCTCGTCCAGCCCTTCCACCTCTGACTCCTTCACGCCGCAGAGCACTGCAACGGCAAACGGGGCTCTGCTGGGAGGGGCAGGCTGCCCGAGGACAAAGCTCCTCTGCACAGCCTGGTGCCATCACCCTGCCCGAACCGTGCCACGCACAGACTGATTTTCCACAGGGGACAGGACAAAGCCCAACAATCTGCTGCAGGAGAGGGACAGAGGGATGGAGGAAGAAGACCTGGCTCTGCCTTCAGGTATAGATAACCCAACCTTGGCCTTGGGGATAAGGGGGAGCCCGTGTGTAGCCACACATACCAACGTTCCCCTTGTCATCCTCCCGGATCTGGATGTC
>JAHREE010000547.1:5676603-5746646 GCA_033628505.1 Tringa tobata | reverse complement strand
TACCTCCTTGGTGTGGTGGTTGTCTTTCTTCCCTGCTTTCTCCTGCTTCTGCTCTGGCACCTTGCTCTGCCGCCGGCTCAGCCAGCCGGTGGTGGTGCTCTGCCCATCACCTTGGACCCGTGGCGCCTCGGGCACGCTCGGTTTGGCCAAGTTGCCCTGGAAGGGGAGCAAAAAGCCACTGCTTGGGGTGGGTCTGGCAGGTCCCATCTGCCCCATCCTGCTTAGCCTAAGGATTTCACGGGGTGTCCCGGCAGCAGAGGGGTTCATTTATGCACGTGGGAAGAAATCCCGAGGGCGGTGAGGAGCTCTGGGATCTTGGCACAGACCAGGGAAGGGGTTCCCACCACAGTGCTGGGCGAGAGAGGAGGGGGGACCTCCTTCTCCCCATCCTCTCTGGGCCTCTGGAGGGGCTTTTTGCTTTAGTGAGGATGTTATGGCAAGGCCATAAATCAACAATATACGTTGGGAACCGGCTAAAAATAACTCGTCCCACTGACATGGTACGAGGTTGTGTGAACGTGCTGCGGGAACTGCTGGCCCCGGCTTGTTCCTCGGAGCGGGGGAAACCAGCAGTGCCCACCACCCTGCTCTCAGCTGTGCTCCAAGGAGTCTGAAATACGTCACCTGAAAGCAGAATCAGCCCAAAAGAAGGTATGAGGGAGCGGGAACGTGGTGGAGAGGTTTTGGCACTCACCAGGATGGGGATCCAGGTGGCCAGCTCCTGCCCTTTGGCTTTGGCACGCTGGAGGCTTTGGGTGGTTTGCTGGTAAGCGCGGTGGGAGACAGTGCTAACCAAGGCGCCAATCCGGCCCAGGGTGCTGGGAGCACTGGGAGTACTGGGAGCACTGGGAGCACTTGGAGCACTGGGCTGCTGCTGGGAGACCTTTACTGCTGACCCACGCTTCTCTTTGGGCTTCTGATCTAAAGGCAGAAGAGCACAGGCAGAAAAGCGGTGGGGGAGGTTATGTCCTGGTGGGACAACACTTCTAGGCAGCCCTGCACCAAAATCCAGGGGCTTCCTCCTGCCACATGCACCCCGTGAGTGAGGTGCCACCCCATATACAGCCAGCCCTCCCCAGACACCTTCAGGTGGGATTTAGGCATCAATACTACCTGCTTCTTCATCCTCCTCTGGCAGCAGATACTCCATCAGCTTCTCCAGCCCTCCCAGGGCCGTGTCAACCCCTGCAGCTGCCATCTGGGTCACTGAGTTCCTCCTCGTGTACTTTGCTGTTGTTTCTACAGTGTTCTTGGTGGCCTCGTAGCCCTCTGCCGCCAGCTCCATGATCTTATCCACGGAGTTGCCAATGGTGCTTTTGGCACTTTGGAGGGGGGTGGAGATGGTGCCCTTCAGTTCAGATGCGAGCTGCAGGTGGAGATGGAGAACAGTCCTGCCGGTGTGCTCGGGGTGGCATGGGACAGCTGGAGGGACCTTGGGGACCCCAGCCATGGCCACGCGAGCAGACAGCCCCAAGGTGGGCATAAGAGCTCTCTCCAGCTGGGAGAGCTGGAGGTAGTTGACAGGGATGGGACATAGGATACTATTGACCTATATTTGGGAGGGCTCCAACCATCCCCTAGGCTGCAGAAGCCCCTGGAGGAGCCCTTGCTTGGACGTGCTGCACTGTTTCACCCTGAGCAACCCGTCACCATCCAGAAACAAGCCTAAGGGAGAAGTGCTGTGAGTTCTGCAGAGGGGCCAGGGGATCCCAGACTGTCCTGCCTGTGACTTACCTTGTCGACAGGGTACTGGAGGGCTGGGATCTTCTCCTCCAGGTGGTCCAAGCCCCGGCAAGCCAGGTTGTTAGCCACAGCAACTGTCTTGGACAAAAGCATGGAGGAGGGTTGGTGAGAAAAGCTCCTGGGCTGTGCCAGGAGGTCTCCCACACTAGTGCCAGTGCTGTCCCACCAAGGGAAGCTCTGGTGCCTCCCCCCCACCATGTGTCCCCGGTGGATGGACTCACACTGAGGCTCCAGCCTGCGCACCACGGGCTCCACGCCCCACATGGCCAAGGCGCTGGCACCCTGCACGCCCCGCTCGTAGACCTCGCACACCGAGGCCATGAGCGGATGGGCCTCCTTGGTGCTGACATAGGTCTTCTGGAGGCTTTCGCAGGTGGAGCTCACCACCGGCAGCTGCAGGACCCTCTGCAGCACGTTCTCCTGCGGATGGAAGATGGGCATTAGTTAGCCAACAGCCCTTCCCTGAGGAATGCCCCATCGCCCACACGCCGGTGGCATTTGGTGTGTTGCAGTGACCACAGAGGACCTCAGCTCACGCTGGAGGAGCAGGGCATTTCTCAAGGAGAAGGGGAGAGGAGCGGGTCTGTCCTTGATGGCACAAAGGGCTTTAGTAGGACCCATTGCTGGAAGAAGATGACACCAGAGCTCTCCGAGGCAGCAAGGCACCACATCTCTGCACCCTGCTAGCACGGGTGACGTGGGATGCCAGTGGAAACCAGCCAGGTGACAACTGTGTGTGCTGCCAGTGACAGAGCACGGCTGGAGGTAGGTCCCTCAGAGTGGGGTGAGGATAAACCTGCAGCTCCAACTCCCTGCTCCTGCTCTTGCCTGGTGCCCACCCAGCGAGGTGAGACAACTGAGAGAGACACTGTGGCCCCAAGGTAGGAACGGGGCCAACGTTGGCTCGTCACAGCAGCCATGAGGGAAGCACTCTTTGGGTTGCGTGGGACAGAGCAGAAGAAAAACCGGAGCTTTCCCCTGCTCGCCAGTGGGCGAGAGGCTGAGTTTGGCTCCGTGTCCCACTTGTGACCGCGACTGGACTGTGAATCTGCACGTTTGATAAAAGCTCTATTGTTTTGTGCTGTATTTGTGCTCATTTTGGCTTGTGGTGGAGCCAGCCCTCTCACAAGTCCCGTAGTTCAGCAGTCCCAGGGCTCCAGCTGCTGAGGCTGCAGGAGGAGCAGAGGTTTGGGGTCCACAGTGGGGACACAGACAAAGGACAGGCGCTGCCAGCAGGTATCACCCAGGGCTTGCCTTGCCCAGAGTTAACTTTCCTGATTCTGAACTATTTAATTTCAAGCATGCAAAAGGTTTTATCCTTTCCCTGTGGTGATGCTCTATACTATTTCAGGTGAAGATCCATACAAAGATAACAGGGGGACATTCGGGACATCCAGTGTGACTGGTATTCACCGGGCAGAGCTGGTATGAGCTATCTGGTGCCCTTGGCACACCTCTGCCCCCCCTTCTCTCCCTCTTCCCCCACCCACCTTGGCACTTCCATTCTGCAGAGACTGGTTCCTCTTCGCCGTCATCGCCACGTGTCCACCTGCAAAGCCAAGTTGGGAGCCGCAGACCCCGCTGCGAAGGCAGGGCTGGGCTCGGGCTCCCCCCACTCACTCCTGCACCCCCCACATCTCCCCGGGGACCCCCAGGAGCTGGGCTGGGACACACACCTCCCATGCCTGACGCTTGGCTTTTTACCAGGGAAGCTGTGAAAACGGTGACTCCATACAGCCCTGTGCCTCAACACCCAAAGGCACGAAGAATTATTTGAGAGGCATCTAGTTTGGAGGAGCTACAGTAGAAGGCAAGATAAAAGCAGAGCTGTAAAGCAAACTCGGAGCAACCAGGACACTAATAGATGTGCATGGGGACCGGGGTGAGAGATGCAGGGTGAGATGCAGTAAGAAAGCAGGGCAGGAGCAGAGAGAGGAGCTGTGTGTAGGGATGTCCGTCCCTGCACAGCCACAGCTCCATGCAGGGGACAAAAGCATGGCAAGACACCCATCTCCACAGCTCCCAGCTGGGTGACACCCAAAAAAAGCCCAGCTCCAGCTCCCACCCCTGGCACAGACCCCCCTTTTCTCAGCGGCAGACGAAATTCAGGAGATTTAAGGAGAGTGGGTGATCCCTGCTCTCACCCCCCCTGGTCCCCGGAGCGCCCGGTGGGGACAGGCTACTCACCGAGGGACAGCCCGTCCCCAGCAGAGCAGGAGAAGAAGGTGGTGGCTGTGCTGCCCCTTCACCAGAGTCCTCTGAGAGTGATGCACGGTGCCCTGGCCACTACCACCACGAGGCCCCACCTCCCAGTTGCGCGGGCTTGGGAGCTGACGAGTCGTGGTGGAAACTGGCCAAAGGGCTCCCTGAAGCCACCGTAATGTGGAACAGATGACAGCAGAAAATCCCCTTCCTTGTCTTCCCGGCAGAGCCCAGAAGCTGTGGCACAGCTGGGATCCACCGGGGTTTAATGCCACTCCACCAAAAGAAGATGAAAAGAAGTCACCCTTGGACCTCACCACCTCAATAGCAACAGACCATGAGCAGCCAGGGAGAAGGTGAAGGGTGAGGCAGGGTTTGTTATGGACAACGGGAGGAGGATGAGCGTGGAAGAGATTAAAACATTCCTGTATTTCTGTAGCCTGCGTTATCCCTTGTGGAGGACCAGGATCTTACCCTGTTGGGAAACACAGACCAAGAACATAGTTTCTCTCCCCAGAAGAGTTCACTAAGCACAAGGAGCAGAAGGCAGACATGGGGGACACATCCTGCACAAAACAATCTAATTTGGCCAGGCATCCCCAATTTCTAAGGGAATCCACCGAGGAATTTGGCGAGGAGGCTTTTAGCTGAGGGTCAGGGCAGACATTGCATTGGGAAAGCTCTAGACATTTAGAGTAGAGAGAAATAGAAGGAAAAATCAGGTTGGGAGTGATCTCTGGAAGTCACTTCATCCAATTCTTGCTCAAAGCAGGGCTACCCTCAAAGCTAGATGCAGCTGCTCAAGGTCTTATCCAGTCAAAGCTCAAAAATCTCCAGGGACAAGATTCCCATCTCTCTGGGGCCCAGCTCCAGCGCTAACCGCACTCATGATAAACCATTTTTTCCTTATATCCAACTGGAATTTCCTTGGTTGCAATTTCTGCCTGCCGCCTCTCATCCTTGCTCTGTGCACCTCTGAACAGAGTTTCTGGTCCAGTCTGTGCTGGTATGGCATGTGCTCCATGCCCCTGAAGGTCCATTAAACCTCTCTAAAGCTCCTAATGGTTCTCTGCTGGACTCTCTCCAGCTTGTCAAGATCTCTCCTGTGCTGATGGGGTCAAAACAGAATATGGTTCCCCAAATGTAGCCTCACAAGTACTGCATGGAGAGGAACAACTGCTCCCCTTGACCCACCAGTGATGCTCTCACTACTGCTGCTCTTTCGTGGCCAGCCTGCTGGTGTGGGGGCCACCCTGCCAACTCACATCAAAACCAACAAATCTGTTTGCACTGACGATTGAAAAGAAAGAAGACACCACCTGTATGAAGCTGAGATGGGTTTTGGGTATTGACTATGGGCATCAGGGATGAACCACACTCAAGAGATGAGGACAGCATGGTGGAAAGAGGACAAAAGCCAGAGGACAAAGCACTAACTGAGGGGCTTGGTGCAGATGGGAGATCCAGGCAGGCTGCTGACACAAGGCTGCTGCGTGTCCTGGACCACCCGGAATGAGGCAGGGAGACCCTCGATGTGAGGCTCAGCATGAGGGGAAGCTCAAGCAGCAGAGCCAAGTCCTCAAACACTCCCAGCTGCCCTGCACAGGACATGGAGGTGTGCACCCAACACAGCTCCAAGGCTCTCAGCTCCTGGTTGTGCTGTTCCTCTGTGGGAGTGGGAGACTTCCCAGAGATGTGGGAAAGCCATGGATGGGAAGAAAATACCCCCTTTCCATCCAGAGAGCCTGGAGTTCGCTTCCAGCACGGGGCTTTGCAAAGCTTGCCGGGTACACACCAACGTCCTGGGCTGTCTCCAGCTGGCTGCTTGGGCTGAATCACAGCTCTCCAGACAGCGGGACAAAGGGCAACAGCCTGCTCAAAAGTTCGCTCTCTTGGCACCGAGACATTTTCCAGAGCGGGGGACATGCCAACCTTCTCCCTGCCTTGGCTGGAGCTGGGATCAACAAGGCGACACGGCCTTTACCCGAATAACGCCTTCGCTCATCTCCTCCCCTTCCTGCGGGGCAAAGGCTGTGCCAGCCCCGGGCTCTGCAGCGCAAAGGAAAAAAAAAAAAAAAAAAAAACTCCACCCCCCACGAGAAATACTGTCTGTGCTCTGCAGGCAACAATTTAGAGCTCACCCGATCCCCAGGCCGCAGGAAAGCGGAGTATTACACCCTTGGCTCCGCAGTCTGATCCGTAGCCACGGATATACCGTGGTGAGAGGATGAGCCAGACGCCCAGAGAGCAGTCTGGGAGGGGGCTGGAGAGGTAACTAATTAATTCCATGCCCCGTGGCAGGATCAGCACACCCTAAACCACTGCTGGCAGAAGTCTGTCCAGTCTCTTTTTAAGGGCTGCTCTCCTGGGCAATCCCTTTAGTCTTTTATTTTACTTACAGCTTAAGTCACCTGTGTGACTTTATTCTCCTTTGCTGCAATATAAAGATATTACCTCCTGGATGGATTTAGAGACCGGTTTATTGCCTTCCTCTTGGCAGTTGACCTTTTAGACACTCGGAAGACTTCTCACACCTTCCCCCAGTCACCTTTCCTCCACAGAACCAGTTTATTTGCTCGTTCCCTGGAGATGTTGGTTTTCAGACCTTTAATCGTTCCTGCTGTTCACCTGGGAATCCCAAATGGCTCACCCATTTCTTGGAATATCACGCCAATTCATAAAATTCAGAGATGGGGAGGGAGGATTCTTCCTTCAGCATCTCTTTACACCACCATCTAAGTGACACACACACAGAGACGGAGTCACGCTCATCTCACTTTATTGCTTGTGTTCAAACAGCTGGCCTTATTCCAACTGCTGTAGTAGAAACAGATACAAAAAAAAAAAAGGCACTAAAAGGTTTTTTCTCCATTTGACTGTGATCCTATGGCTTCAGTCACATTACATTAAGGTACATTAAAATTCTAGCCTTCAGCTGGGGAGCAGAAGGCAAGTATTAGTGCTTAACAACCAGTAAAGAGCTATTCCTGCATGCGCCAACCCACGCCACGTAGAATGGGGCAAGTAAGGCTGTCCCAGGCTGAAAATTCACTGCCCCATCTCCCAGGTTAAGTCTGTACTTGCTAATCCAAGCCAGCCCCTACAGGAGGAACATCAAAGCCTGGCCTGCGGCTTTGCACAGTGTTTGCCTGGCACAAGGCAAAAAAACCACTTCTCCCTTGGCAGGGAGGTGTAGCTCCCCCAGGGCCACACCACAGCGTTAATCCACACCCCTTCCCCTACCAGCTACCAGCAAAAGAGAGAAATCAGTTCACAAACCAGCAGAAGAAGTATTTTGTATCCACGAGCTCCTCTGAAAGGAATTCAAAACGCGTTTTTTTTTGCAAGAAGATGAAATTCTGTAGACAAAAGGTGGCCAAACCTCCGCTGCCAGATCATCGAGACACCTCTTCTGTGTCTCTTACCTCTCTTACAGGGGTTGCTACACACAGGGATAATGATCCAACCTGGCCAAGGGAGGGATGGGCCCCTGATTGCCAGGAGCTCAAAGGAGTAAAGAAACAAAAAAATTCCACTGTTAAAAAGGCGAGGAAGCCCTTGAAGACAACACAATCCCCATGTAATGCTCCATTATGGTCTGAACTGCCAGTACGCTCTACTTTTAATGGTATTTATTTCCATATTAAAAAGCAGAGCCGCTGCTGGCCACATTTGGTCTACAAGCACACTTCATTACCCTGCCCAGCAACCTCTTTTTTTCAAACACTTCATTGGCAGGCTAACACTTCACATTCAAACTGGAAGTAATTCCAAGCCCGACCACAATGACTTAAGGTAAATGGGGCACTGCCTTAACGCGCCGACTCAATTCCAACAGCCTTCTCCTTTTAATAAAAGAGACCAGCACCTTCTAATTTCTGTTTTCAGATAGCATCAGAAATAATAAGAGTACCTTGGTCCAGGTTAGAGTAGTCTCTGTTCACATTTCCTGACACATTAAACAAGGAGTCCTTGCACCAGAAAGTCGCAGAACACGCAGGCTTAACTCTGATAAAGAAAAATGATAGTTTTATCTCCTTATATAGTGTGCAAATTTTTCTCAGACGGTGCCAGAACTGGTGCTCTGCAAAGTCAGGAGCAACAAAGACTGCGTGCCATGTAACTGTTGGACAGTTGGACACAGCACTTCTCCTTTCACAGGGAGAAATGCCGGGCAACCATTCCCAGCGAGGTAAGTGATAAACAACAAGGCAGTTGCAGGGCAAACGTTAAGGCATTTTCAAATGGTAGAACCCATTCAACCAGTGAGGGAACACACAAAAATCCGTGTGGTCACGAGAGGGAAGGATAGGGAGAGGATAGGGAGAAAATGTAAACCATGAATGCCCAAATCCAGTAGTAAGCTTTTCCTCTCACAGGGGATTCTGATATTATCACGACCAACTCCATTCCCTTCCCTCCGGGAGCTTACACAACTGGAAACACACCCTTGCAGTTTTTCTGACTCAACGAGCTCCGAGCCAGGCTTCTCTCCTTAACTGCAGGTTCCAAAGCTCCTCATTACACTGGAATTTTTCACGTAAAAATCAAGAGAGCAAAACAAGCTCCTTATCACAATATGATTAATGGCAAATCGTTGCACTTGCAGTCACAGGGGTTTGGGAGTTAAGGTGCGTGTGTCATGGGAAATTCAGTGCTTGAGAGTGGTTCCAGGTTCATAGCTTTGGAAACCTTGTTTTCTACAAATCACAGCGTCATCAGCGCTCGGACAAGCTTCTCCCACCTGCTGTCCTTCACCAAAACTCTCAGCTATGGCCTGCTGGAGAAGTCAAGAGTCAGTGGTCAACAGTCCTTGGCTCACATTCTCAAAGGGAAAGAAAGTGCTGATTTCCTGGGACACAAGTTGGGACTCGCTAGACTACAGATCCAGCGGCACCCGGGCACGTTACAGACATCATCAGAAGGTCAGATCACACCACTCTTCAGTTCCCATCACACGGCATTCAAACCACTGCCTCCAGATAAGAGGACCCATCAGTCCAAACCCATCAGAACACTCTTACTTGACTTGAGGCCGTTTTAACCACAGCCCCTAATTTGCCTGAGCCCACTATAGAAAATCTAACATTAGGAACCTTTGATTGGTGAATTCCAGCTTTCCAGTGTAAACACGATTAGCTATGAGTCATATACTTATTAAAGTTGTCTATGCAGCTATTTCACAACCCTGTATTACAGTACTGGAACATCAATATTTCCTTATCTAGCAGCCATGTTCCAAGCCCCGTTTCTGTTTGTGAAATATTACTCTGCCTTCTCCCATCTCCACTCCATCAGGTAGTGTCTCATGGCACCAAACTCATCTGCAAAGACACAGGGAAAGGAAAAAGGGTAGAATTCACTTAATCAGAGGGCAAAATTAATCTTGAGGTTACTGTGAGACATGTTCATTTTGAAAGTGCCATACGAAGGATAAAAACCTATCAGGATCAAAGCTGTTGGCTCGCTGCATACATGCAGCTCCTTTTACGTCACTGCTTCAGCTTCAGATGTGGGCTTGCTAACGTGAGGATCCCCACCAGGGAGGAGAGGACACCACAGAAACCGATCACTCCTGGGTTGGTCTTGTAGATCCCTAGACTATCCAAAGGACCTGAGAGATCACAGAGATTCTTCACCAAGTCCAGCAGCAAAGGAGGATGTCTTTTCAGTATCTGAAACAGTAGGAGGAAAAAACCCTGCAAACTATCACATTTCACACAGTTTAGTTCCTCACTGTGGTTGTCCCAGAAGGAATTCTCCTTTGTCTTTTCTTCCTGTACGGCTTGTTCCACCCTCCAGGAGATCTCATACCAGTCCCTGGCTAGATTCATCAGGAGTGAAAAGTAGTAACACTTGGTAGCCCAATTCCTCCACTTTGGCTTATCGATGTCAGGTTGGAGCCCAACGCTCTTCAGCCACAGGACCGCGTCGCAGACGAAGTAGAGGGCACGGGTCAGGTTGGAGGCTGTGAGGCAGAAGCGAGGAACCACATCTGGCAGCTGCGTCGTTCTTCTGGCTGCTACCAAGGCATGCACCATGTTGCCCAGTCGGAACACTGCAAGGAACCCCACAAAGGTTAGCACGGCCCGGCCTTTCCCGCAGAGACAGCCCTAGGCAGGACAACTCAGCATGTCACTGTCCACGTGCACTTTTTAAGAACTTAGTGGGCTTTGGGCTTTTCTATGATTAAGCATTTTCTTCTCATGGCGTGAGAATCTAGCATTAGCAAGGAAAGGGGTGTAAACGTCTCAGTTCTGTCCTGCACCAGCCCAACACTTAACACACAAATTTTACAAATAGCCAGGACTTGCAGCCTTCTCCTGCTGCTCCGTTCTTGTGCCTGGGTGCCCCCTGGACCACTATTGCCAACTGCTCTGAACGAGTCCGTGTCGGCAAAAACGTGACACAGACAGAGCCTCCAATTTCAGCTGTACACTGCACTGATTTCACCTGACTCTGTGGACAGATGTCACTGCACTAACCCCGCTGCAATCATCACCCACAACTTCCCTGAGCTCTGTGAAAGCTGGTGATTCACGTGCTGAGCACACCAAGACCCAAGTCCCTCCTCCGCCATGAATCTGTCAGAAGTACACGTAGTTCCCTGTGAACAGGAACAGTATAACCCATTTCTAGCTATAATATACAGCAAGCCTGATTTCATCCACTGCACAGTTTTAAGTTTCGCCCCATGAACGTTGATACAATATTATGCAGAATACTTTTCATAACCTGCTGCCCTGCCACAGTGATAGATGTTGGCAGCACCCAAGCTTGGTGGAACTGCAAGAGTCCTGAAGTTACACCTGATGTCTCTTAGTGATTTGTTTGGCAGAAGCAAGAGAATTATGGCTATGCTGATAAACCGGTTGGCCTTTCTGCTAGAAATTACCCTACTCTGGAGATAACTGGAATAATAAAACAAGTCCATGGTAACACGTTAAATTAGAATATTTGCCACATACATTGAATTTGTTCCAGGATTGAGCAATTGATAAGTAGGTTTAAGATCAACCCGAGAGCAAGCAATACAACCACAGCAACAGCGTAGCCATAATGGATGCAAATGTGACAAAGAATGAAGTGACGCAAACAGTTAGACTATGAGAAAAGTATGGAAGAGTATATGCTTTAGTAGAGTATAAACGCTGAAGAAAATTAATATGCGAAGTAGGATATAAAAAGCCATATTGAGAGATGGTCCTTCAGGCGTGATTTCATCGGGACAACGACCTTTAATGTCAGGCCACCTCAACCCGTTAGCTGGAAGGACTAACGAGCACACAGTAAGCCAGCCTCGCATCCTGACTCTGTGGCCTGTCCCTGAACAGAGATGACAACTTGATCTCTGCAGCGACAGCTGACTGTTAGCTTACATCTCCAGCTCTCCCGGTGATAATTCGGATCCCCTGATCGGAGAGGAGGCTGAGAAAGTACTAAATGTATACTTGGCCTTCCCTAAGCTGGCAAGCCAAGGCAGGGATAAGGTCTATTGACAATTTTGTGCTACACAAAAAGAGGTTTTGTGGCTCAAGGTAAGTTAACTACAGAAAACACGAGGCCAGGAGCTGTTTTGCTGGAAAGAGCAAGTGAAGAAGGACTTATCCCTCTAGACACCAGGTACTTACTTTTCCGGCCAGAGCTCATGCTAGATTCCAACTGCTTGAGTTTCATTACCAGCTTCTCTTTATCAGCCTTATGCTCTATTAAATAGCTAAGCAACATGCATGTGTACTGAGTGGCTCTGGAATGGAAAAAAAAAAACGAGGAAAACGGTACACAGGTGAAACAGGGACAACTGGCAGGACCAGCAGCAGCAGGGCAGGGTTCACCCCCCCAGCTGAAGGTCACCCCGGCGGTGCCAGGGCGAGTGATAGCCGGGGCAAGGGGCCACAAGCGCAGGTGGGGGGGTTGCGGAGGGGCCCGGCGGAGAGACCAGCACGGCGGGAGCGGGGCTGCAGCTCGCCCCGGGGGGCACCGAGCAGCTCTCCCGCCTGAGGCGGGGGGCAATACAGCGGCCGGGGCCTGCCCCGGGCCCCATCACCCAGAGAGGCTGCTGGGCCCAGGGGGGGTCCCCCCCAAGAACCGGCACGGAGGGGCGGCCGCTCGGCTCCCCGCACTCACCGGAACAGCTGGTCGCNCGGCTCCGGTAGCCGCCGACAGCGACTCGAGCCGCCCGGCCCGGCTCCTCGGCTCCCGTTCCCCGGCTCCCGCTCCGAGGTTAGGCCGTTGTGCGGGGGGACGGTGGCGGCGGAGGTGGGCCCGCCGTGAGCCCGGCCCCGGCGCAGGGCGGGGGAAGCTCATTAAGGCACAACGAAGTTGGTAACTTCCAGCGAAATCACCAGCTTTCCACATTAATCGTTGGGATTCCACCCAGGCCGGCTGAGCCTTTTAATGGAGAGCAAGATAGTATTTTTTGAATGCTTTGTCATCATTCTTATACTCGTGGCAAAGCTTTTACGCTCCCTTTTTTCCGTAGAACCCCCTCTTTCTGTGTGGCTGATATTGCCAGGGCAGGACAAAACCCTTGGGCTGTGTAGAACAGGGCTGTTCTGGCTATCCATACTGAAAAGAACCCCCCTTCCCTCTTAGAGATCGTTAATCATCTTTTTCTTTCCCCCTCGCCGTTACCTCATGAAGGTAGATATTGCACGATTCTTCGTTCTTCTGCATCTGCTATGATTCCTGCACCTGTGGTGGGTTTTGCACCTGGGAGAGCAGGGCCATGGCTGCGTATATCCGGAAGCATCCCCTGGAGATTCCTCCGCCATCTGAAAAGGACTGGCCGAAGGATGACGAGGAAGATTTCTTCCTGCAGGATCCCGATCAAAAGCGTGATGCTTTGCCTCAGCCCTTCAGGATGGTCAACAAGCTGGTGATGGCGGTTTTTGACAACGCTATGGAAATCATTGAAAGAAGGGAGATGCTCCGAGAAGCACAAAAACTCAAGATTGAGCCCACAAAATTATTTCCTTCAGCTAAATTCCAGGTACAGAGCTCCTCACAGCAGAGAAAGTGTTAATCACTGTAGCAGTTTTTCTAAAGAATATCCATTCAGTAGATTTTACATTCTTCTGTTCATCACCTTCCTCAGACTCCGCCACCATCTCACCGATTCACTTGAGAAAGGCTGCAGCTCCTAAGCTTGTCTGACAGGTTCTGCTTCCCACCCTTCTATCACACCTCTCTGAAAAGAGAGAAGCAGATATTAAACAGCCCTAAATTCACCTTCTGCTTCTCAGGCTGGCTCCGCCCTTGTTTGCCCAGAAGAAGGTAATTAGTCAGTAGCATATAAATGGGCAAACTCAGCTCTGTGTTACAGCGAGTACCGTAATGGGAGTGTTGTCAGCAGAAGGGCAGAGCTGCCTTCCCTGTCGTTACATGGAAGTATCCAGGAGGAAACAGAGGTGCCTGCTGGTGTTCTGCAATTGCCCAGAGGAGCTCAGCATCCCCTCGCAGCTCGACATTAGCAGGGCTGAGTGCGACTGAGTTCTTGGCCTTTAAAGCCCCTTCTGTCTTTCAGAAAGGGAAAGGTGGGAGCAAACTTTCTCATTCCCAACGCAGAACAATCTCTGTGACAGAGATGAGAGCCCCTCCCTTGCTCTTCTGATGAAAGCTCATGTAAAAATTTTTCCTTTGTAGAATAAGTCAGCATTTTTTGTTGGTGACAGGCAAGGAGTATATCACTCTTTTGGCTGGCGCATCCTCCACGGGGGAAGCAGTTTGGTACACTCATCTTTTCCCTTTCTTGGTAGGTAACTGGAAGAGCCAATTGCCTTGTGGTGTCTGGAAAATACATCTTCGTTGGTCTGTCCGTGGGTCTGGCTGCCTTCAAGGTGTCTGACTGTAAGAAAGTCTGTGTTTGGGATGCAGTTGAGACGGAGATTTGTGCCATCCGTGCTTCGGATTTGGGGAACGACTGCCACATCCTGCTTGCCGTGGATGAAATGGGTTAGTGTGACATGGATTTCTTTGACCCAGCTGGGGATGGCTGTGCTCTGGAGCTACACCATGGAAGAGTGCTACATCAGGAGGATCCTTAGAATGGCTGACAGGTTTCCTAGAAAGCCCTGCAAAGAGGGCGTTAGATAACAGCTTGCAAGGTGACAGAGTGGCCCTAGGGCCTTGTGATTAGTAGAGGGTGTGGGTTTAGTGTCCTCTCTGGAGCAGCAGAGGCAGGTGCAGAGCCGAGAGTGAAGTGCAGTAAATTTTAGGAACACCTTGGACCAGGCAGAAAGAACTATTGCTAGGTACGACCTCCTGCCCGTGCTTTGTTTCAGCACCTGTAATTGCATAGCCCTGCGGTAAATAAGTTTTTTGTTGATTCATCTGTATCTCACAGATGAATCACAAATTCTGGTGGAGATACTTTTCAAACTGGCCTATCCATCTGCTTGTACAATTGAGTGTTTGCTGGTGCTGGCATAAGGAAGCCAGCAAAAGTTTAGTGCTGGAAGCAGTGGGATATTCTTTCTTGAGCCCAGGAAAAATTGTAGTCCTGTTCACTGTCCTGAACATGTTGTAACAGCCATCTCCCGAGAGCATAGCTACCATTTGCTTGCTTTTCTCCTACTGTTACTTTTGTATTTCTATTCCAGGGCTCGTCTGGCTTTTCTGCTTTCACAAGGAAAGCTTCCTAGTCATTAAAATCCTAAATGAAACGGTAAGTACTGAGTTAATTCCATAGACGCTGGGCACAGGCTGCTAAGTAATCAATCATGAGGAGTACTAATTGCCCTCAGGAATTTCTGTCCCGGGCAGCAGCACTCCGAGAGTGCTGCCCAATGTTTATTCCTGTTCTTCCAACAGTCATTCTGGCCTTCACCCTGTTGAGAACTGTGTAAGTCCATGATGGTCTCCGAATCTGTGATCTTGCTTTGATGCCAGCCCGTTTCTGTTTGGCAGGAGGATATCAGCAAGCGCAGTGCTAGTGTGGAGGTGGTGCTCTCCCCAGGAGGTGATTACGCAGGAGTCCTGCTGCAAGGCAAGTGCAGGAACATGGTGTGTTGGGTGGCGGTGGTTGAGTTCTAGCAGAAGGGCCAGCAGCAATGCTTTTAAAATGCTCCAAGTGTTCTGGATTCCCAGTGATCCTGTTCCTAACCCTCCTAGTCCCTCCTCCAGCTTAGAGAGTTGCTTCTGCCACTCCCTGTCCTCTCCAAAAGGCCTGGTGTTGGTGAGTGCTGATCCCAAAAGTGAGCTGTCTGGAACTGGTCAGTGCAGTTCCCAGCAGCTCCCAGAAGGCTTGGTGAAAGCAGGTTTTCCTCTCCTCTCCAGAAGTACCAACTCAGTTCTTCCTCTGCTTTGCTGTGGCTCATTTTTACACTGGAAAGATGCAGACCTGAAGAATTTTCTCTGCAGACATAAGCCAGACAGCATAGAGACAGTCTGAAAACACTACAGCAAACTCCTTGCTGAAACATTCTTCTGTTTCATGGCAGCTGCCTTTGTCAACACGTTTGCTGCTGGCAGGTTTTCTGCACCTCTGTTTGATGAAATCTGCCTGGACATATGCTAAGAACGAGATATGTAGCATCTGCAGAAAAACAGTGTGACCACAGCTCACTTTCTGCTTTACCTCAGAGGCTATAGGTCAAATTCTTTGGAATTTCCATGGAATTTCTTTGGTGGATGTGGGACATCGAGGACTTGAGCTGGAGGCTGGGATGTCAGTCTCAGCCGAGCATGTCAAGCCTTAAGAGGGAGGAGAGGTGGGCTTCATGGAGTTCACAGGGTTTTTATATTAAAAAAAAAAAAGTCCAAATCTTGTTTTAAGGATATAAGATAACAGAGGCTACTTGCTTGAAAGACCTTTTCTCCTCATTTCTAATTGCTTAACGTGGTTTCCCAATGCAGACAACACAAAAGCTTGGCTGGAGATCTACCGATTGCCTAAGGATTCCTGGCTGAAGGAGATGGAAAAGAATGCAGGAGCTGCAGAAGTTTGCAGGGAGAGGAGGCCAAGCTTGTCATCTGTGGTACAAAACAGTTCTATCTCCCACTGTGCTATTTTTTTCTTATACCCTTTTGCCTACAGGTCTTTCCCCAAGCCTTGCTCCAGCAGACAGTGACAGCATGATACAGGCTGAACAAGTCTGTCAGCCCAGAGGGATGGAGTATATGTCTCTACAGCTGCCCATCCCACATTTCACAAGGCCTTTTTGTTATTGGGACATGTTTACTCTCCCAAGACAGGCTTTCTGACGAGGTTCCCTTGGTCCCAGGGCTAACATTCCTGCTGCCCCTCCCTGAAACTGCCAGCTCCTTTCCCAGCAGTATTGCCCCATCAGAGAAGGCCCTGTGTAAGGGTATTCCCACAGGGCTTCTCCCTGATGTTACTGGGGGAAGGTGAAGGAGTGGGAATCGAGCCTGATTCCTCCAGTTGGGAATATGGTCCTGAATCAGGGTTTGTGTTTTAGGCTACCTACAAGAGGAGCCGAACCTGCCTGAACAGGACAGGGTCTCTCTTTGCACAGATCACTGCCACTGGTTCTTTGGCAGAAAAGTCTGGAACTGCATGGAGATGGTTCTGCAGAGATCATAACTTGCCTCAATGAATGTCCTGAGCTGTTACAGGGAATTTTAAACACTCAGTCAATGCTTAACCGACTCCTGCATCGATTTCACCCTGCTATATTTCACCTCTCAACACACAGGCACTTTCTGCCCAGCACCTCCAGCTAACCCTCTGTGATACCTGCCTCATACTGCTTCCCTTCTCCTTCAGCAGAGACTTTCCTGGCCGTTGAAGAGGGAGCTGTTTCTCAGCCCTGTCTTCAGGGCAAACATCCCCCTTAACTTACCCAAACTAAAAGCAAACACCCAGGCATTCCCTCTTTGCTGATTCCACGTAAACTACCCAAGTTCCTGTCTCTTCCTTCTCAGACATGGTTGATTATTTAGCCAGATCTTTTCTATTTAGCCAGATCTTTTCTATTTAGCCAAAGGTCAATGTGTGTGGGGTGTGGTGGTGGTGGGAACACACTGGTGCTAGTTCCCTGGTAGGATTTTCCATTCCTAGCCAAGCACATTTGTGACATCCTCCAGTCTTGGGCTCTCTGTAGTAAATTCTGGTTCTTGTATTAAGCAGCACCCTGTAACCTTTAGTACTGCTTCTTTTTTCTTTTTTTTTTTTTTCCTGAGCCTTGCTATGCCCCACCCAGGCCTGTGCTGCAACAAGAATAATTCAGAGAGATTACTAAAATCAGAAGCGGAGGTTATATACAGCAGAAGGACAGGAGGTGTCTGGGCACGACATCCTTTGTCACGTTGTTGAGAAAGTAGTGACCTCCCTCAGGCTTTTGTGTTTTGGCCAAAAGAATGAGTCTAAAACCAGTATCTCCTAGGAAGTGTCAGCCAAGCTTTGCACACAGTTGCTTCAGGAAGCATTTGTTTCCCATGAACAAGAGAAAACTTAGCAGCGTAGGGCACGACACGGTTCTCAGGCTGATATTTTTCTGTTGCAGGGGTCTCCTGTGCCTGCAAACAAAGCTGATGCAAAGCTGAGTCTCCCAGTGCTGCTACTGCAAGTGAAGCCACCCAAACCTGTTACGGGTCAGGACTGATTCTGTATTTGCAACCTGTAGCCTTATTCAGGTGACAAAGGAATCACAGCCCTTATGACTGACTACAGAACAGGTCATAAAGTTTCAGTAATGTCCTCCCTGGTCCCTTCCTGACCTGTCTTTGTGGTTACACGTAATCCTGTAATGGGAGTTGCTTCTTACCCGACCATCTCACACGTCACCTTTGTAAGGACAAAATAGTTCAGTCTGTCTTGATGTGGGTGTCATACCCTTGGCTTCATTGTCGGAAAGGGAGGAGGTTGTTTCCTAGATCCTAGCAACCAGACAGTACCCCTAGTTCACCACTCTGAGTCCTGGATTCATAGGAAAATGATGAGGCTAGGCAGGGAGATGGGACGCTGGCAGGGAGAATGTCACGTGAAGGCAAGGTGAGCTGGGTCCTCGGATTATTTGCCCTAGTCCCTGCCTTCAAATACTGGAAAATGGGCTAGTCATATGAAATTCCCACAGAATATATTCTTAGTGTTGACATACTTCTACCAGGAAGATGCAGTGTGTTTGTCTTCAAGACAATGCCACCCTGAAGGAGGGATGGTCAAAGTGCCTCTGAGCACTCCATGGTGTCTGCTTCTCCAGGGCTCTGTCTTTTCCCTTTGTGTTCCCAATCCAGGCAGTAGTTTTAAAAACCCTTTGGATGCCTTGAAGAAAGTAGATGATGGCAGCATGCTTGGCTTGGGGTACAATCACCTAATCAAGGACTCGCAGTGGGAGCAGCACGAAGCAATCTTCCGCAGCACTTATCAGGAGTATCTGGAGGCAGAGGGTGAGAGAAAGATCAAGGAGGAGATCCCCAGGTGAGTGGGAGCACCAACTAGGATTTCAGTCCATTGGACTTCAACACTGGGCAATTTTCAAGTGTAGATGGAAGTCTCTGCCTTAGCTTTGTCGTCTCCATCCCAAGGCTTCAGGGCAGGGGGCTTGAGCCATTCCAGGTCTTGTTGCAGTGCTGCCTATGTATCAAGGCCTTTCTTTTATATATATTTCTTAATTCCTTTTTTTTTTTTTCTTTTCCAGACATGCTACTTTTCATTTTCTCCTGCCTAGCCGGATCCTACAGGTGGGACCTGAAATGGAAGTTCAGCCAGGTAATCCAAATGGACAAAAAGCTGTTAACCTATGGAGCACGTTGTTGTATGACATTGAGCTCTGGTTAGAGCTCTATGGCTCTGGCTTGGGTTCACTATATAAATTCCATCTCCAAGGACATAAGCCTGGATAAAAATGACAGCTCTAAGATTTATAAGTGAGTCACAGGCATGGAGTCACACAAACTTTGCTCCATAGTTAAAAAAAAAACAACAAACAAGAAGACACACAAAAAACCCCAAAACACATACACACACACAAAAAGATGAGGAGCCACATAGGCAAGATAAAAACAACAGAAAAGGGAAGAGTTTGTTGTGGTTTAGTGTCTGTGTGAGCAGTTTCTGTAAGTCCTATCAGGGAAACTGTGAGAACTCTAATATGAGCTTTCTATTGGTATTTTTGTGTCCTGGGTTGTTCCTTCCTTTCTTTGTCTCCAACCTCCTTCTCTCTTTTGTTGTCCCCTTCTCTGTACCAGATGTTCCAGCTGGCATCAGTGTGCACTGGGATGGAAGCCACAATCTCTGCTTGTACTTACTTAACCGTCCACTCAAGGAGAAAGTGGGTAAGAAAATCTTGCTTTCTCTAGCAGAGCGCTCTGTGGGGAGTGGGAGTATTCAGTGGCCAGTGGCAGTCATTCAATCAGATCTTCATGATTCAGGGAAATGAGGATGAGAGCTGCCCCATATCTTTTAGGTTAGGCTGGGTCATAGGGCTCCATGTTGCACAGGCTGACAGTGTTTTGAGTGAAGCCACTCTGGCAGTTGATCCCAGAATGGTGTGTGTTTTATTGGGAAACTGAAAGCTGGTACCATGAGAGAGAATGCTCTGCACCTTCTTACAGTTATATCTCTTCTTGTCCTTCTGTTTAGATTCTGATCCAAAACCTGATGTTGTGTGGCCATGTGCAGCTCCAATTGCATGCTCAGCTGTCAGCTCCTGCTCCAGGTACCTGGCACTGGCATGTGAAGATGCAGCAATAACCATTTGGGATAAACACCTAGGTGAGCTTGCCCTTTGGGACCGTGTATTGGGATCTCAGTGGATAAATTGCTCCCTTCCCTAGGAGTCTGAGGCTGTGGCTTGGTTGTGAACAGGGGACTGGCAGTGAGTTTACAAGCAAATCTGAAAATAGTTTGGACTCACTTCTTCATGGAATGCTTGGCCAGAAGTTGCCAATGCAGCGTGACTGCCTTAGCCCTGACAGAACCACTCCCATCCACAGCAACGCAGGGGCTCTGAACTGCTGCAGCAAGGACTGATGCCTGTCTTGCCCCAAGGCTACAAGACAGACGCTGCTTTGCCACTGAACCCTCACGTCATCCTTGAGGCTGTTGTGGCATCACAGTCCAGGCTGCCATCAGTGCAAGTGTCATCCTGCCGTGATGGAAGGATTCTCCTGGCAGAAGAATCTTCTTCTGCCATCAGGACTGTTCTGGTGGCTGCTGTCCCTGAGCAGGCCAGAGTCCAAGCTAAGCATTCCTTGGATAAATTGTCAGTGCCTTTTTCTTCCTAAACTGCTGTCTGTTTTTTTGGGTTTTTTTCCTTGCTTCCCCAGGATACCCACTGTGTGTGACTGCCATTCTACAGAAACCTCTCATCCGTAGTATCCACTTCCTGCGTAGTTCTGTAGCTGCCAGCGATGAGACACCTTGCCTTGGTGCAAATCCTGTCTATCCCATCATGCAGCTTCTAGTGTTATGTACAGACAGCTCTCTCTATTTGGTGAAAGCACCTGGGGCTGGGAAGTCCAGTGTCAAGCTCCTGGCAGACAGGTGAGGTAGGCTCTGATAGACCTCACTCCAGCCAAAGCAACTGTGTGGTTATACCTGTGTGGTCAGGTCCAGCAGGGAGTCCCAGATTTCTGTGGGGCAGAGAACTTTTTACTGGTTTTGCCCAGATGGCTCTGCCATGCTGCTGTCAGTAGTAAGTGTGGTTTTGCTAGAAAACAGTTCCAGTGCTAAAATCCAATGGTTATGCGAGAATTAGGGGTGTTTCTGGGTTCTTCTATGCACTAGTGCTTGTAGCACTGCTCCAGGGCTGATGCTCAACTAGCTGGGTTACTGCCAGGTGCCCAGGGACACTTTTTCTTCTTTTTTCTGCCCTGGCCAGAATAAGTTCCCCCTTGAAGTCAGAATAAGTGTTTCTTGCCATCTTTCTGTCAATTCTATGTTCGCTTGTCCCCTTGGTTTGAGAAGGGTCAGCTTTGGGGAAGCTTCTGCTCTGAAGGCTATGGTTTCATGCCTCCGTGGCAGGCAGGGGATTTTTATCTCCAATGTAGTTCCTCGGCAGGAATGCACAGGGATGGGCCTCGGGGGTTCCTGCCCAGGAGGAGGCAGGCTTTGTCTCCACAGGGAGGGGGCTTGGTTGGAACTTTATGCCAGCCTGTGTGCCACAAACCACCATTGTCATTATCACAGCCTCTCAGTGTGTGCTGGGTACATTAAACAGTAACATAAGCCTGAGTCTGCTTTACAGGCCTGAAGATCCAAATCTTGCTGTCAGCGCCGTGGTGCCTGTCCTGGCATTCCCCAGTGCAGTGAGTATTATTGCTGGCTCTCTTAAGAACTGGGTGAGAGCACAGGTCCATCTGGTCTATGATCCCGTTTCCAGTAATGGCTGTAACTGGATGCCTAGAAGATAAAGAACAGGGCAATCAGATATAGTACTGCCTTCACATCCTTTCCCAGCCTCCAACTATTTTTAGCAAGGGGGTTTCCTGCACCAGTTACAGGTCCATGTGTAGCTGGTAACTCCCAAAGAATTTCTCTTTGATCTCACTCAGCATCCCCCTGTACCCATGTCCTCTAATGACCATTTAGGTGGGAGGCTCTGGAGGCCCTCTGCACATGGACAAGTCCATCTGCAATATGGTGAGAGGGTCCAGGCACAAAGGTTCAGGCATCAGAGTCAAATATGAGAGGGCACCATGGTGAGGAGAAGTTGCAAGCACAAGTGCAGCCACACCGTTCAGGTAGCCTCAGAAAACTTTCAGGCATGGGGAGAAAAAGGTGAAAAGCTGATCTCCAGAGCCAGCCATGTAGAAGGCTGGATCTAGTTCAGTTCTAACCTGCACTGCTGCCCCTTCCTGGTCCTAACCTGCAGCAATTCCAGTTCAAATTCCCTGCAAAGCCTGTTCTTCATCTGCTGTGGCCCTATGACTACTGGGCAGTGAAAAGAAACCAGCATCATGGTTAGGGATGTGAAGTCCTGAATGTCATTCCATGTCCTTTCCAGGAAATACTTTACACCTCACTTACATCCATTTATAAGTGTCAACCTGCTGTTTCAGTTGCTGGTCTTCTCCTGGGATGGCACAGTGTCCCTGATGAACACTGCCACATCACAGATTATTTGCTGCTTCTGTACACCACTGCCTCATGCTGTAGCTTCACCCTGGCAGCCGGTGTTCACAGTGGATAGTGTGAATTGGTGCCTGCTGCTTCAAGGTGGGTAGGACCTTGGTGGTCTTAGTTACATGGTCACTGGGTGCTTTCAGCTGTGCACTGATCCATGATAGTTCTTATTGGATGACTCCTGATGCAATAGCCCACTGTTCTTGTTCCTTCTAGGAGATAAGCAGCAGACAGCAGATGCATTGCCACAGAGCAGAGACATAGACTGCACCATCTTCATTTTTGACTTCAACTGCAGCCCACTGAAGGACGCTTTCCCAAAGGAACCAGATTTGCCTCTCAAATCCTTGCAGAACCTGCCATGGATTGAGAGATGTAACATGTTCTTACATGACAGGTAAGGTTCTCCTTCTGCCTGATAGGTAAGTGCACCTGCATTATTGTAGGCTGTGGCGTTGCTCAGGTCCATGCAAGGTCTTATGCTGGAGCTTCTGGGTTCATCTGTCCACTGTGGCAGGTTTATGTCTGGGTAAGGTTTAGGTAGCAGGATTCCTGACAGCCACCCAGAACCCTTCCTCCTCTCCCTTCTGTCCTTCCTAAAACAACTTAACAGCTGTAAGTCAGGATGCCTGGGGCAGGTAGAGAGGGCTTGCTAGTTCTAATGTGCTTTTGTGCAACATTTATTGTGCAAGTTTGTCAGGGAATATAATCCTCACTTAAGTGTCTACCTCTTCCTTTTGACCCCATAGCCAGGCAGAGCTGGGATCAGTTTGTACCTTGCTCCTCCCCTCCATTCCTAGGTTCATTTGATGTTTAAGCGTATTTGTGTTGGAAGTTTTTTGGTTTGAGAAGGTCCCCAGCACCCTCAGGCCAGGGTTGTAGCCAGTTTAGCTGATGCATTGACTTCATACTGTCACTAGATGGCATTGTGACATCTCTTATTGGGTGACCTTTCCCTTGAATTCCTTCTTTTGGGAACTTGGAGCCAGGCCCGTGTCAATGATACTCTGTTTGTCCTTTTCACTATTATTTAATTCTCCAATTTGAAACGTTACAGGTGGGTGCAGGTATGACCTTGTACCACATGTTACCCAGGAGCCTTCCCTAATTCCCTGTCTACAGGGTGAAACCTCTGGTGGTGTCTGGCTAGTTAAGCGCAGAAAAGTTTCATCCTCTGCTACCAACCACCAGTTCTGTCCCTCCTTTTCATAAAGCTGGAGAGGAGACTCTTGTCTGCCTTATACCAGAAAAACTGGGGAGACATCACCTCCAGGGATACCTTGGTCCCTGGGTGCAGAGAGCTCAAGCCAGAGCAGAGCAGATAAAACTGCAGTGAGATGTATGTCCATGGAGCCTAACAGGCAAAGAGCAATACTGCTGTCAAGAGCAGTAAACTTGAGTGCCATGAGGGAATCACTGAGGTTTTTCAGGCCAAAGAACTGCTTAATTTGTAATGAGCCCCAGGGACCCTTGGGGGAACCAGGCTAAGGTTTTCTGAGCACTGGGGTAATGGTGGGGACTGTTTTAACCACCCTTTTCTTCCCTTGTTAGGCAGCAGAGCCTACTGGGACTCGGGGAGCTGTTGCCTGAGTACTGGAGTCAGCTGCGGGCACAAGCAGCTGCCAAGGACAAGGAGAGACAGAAAGCAAAGGGAGAGAAGAAGCCATAGTCAGCCTTGCATCCCGAGGGCCAGGCTCTGCGCTATCACAGTCCTGCAGATCCATGATCCTGCACTGATATTTGGATGGCAACTCTATTCAAATCTATCCTGCTGCTTTCCAGCCTGGGTCAATTTGTCATCCAGAATAGCTGCTTGCCTGCTGCTGCTCGGCTGCAAGGTCTATGCCCTGCCTCTCTCTTCCCTAAGCCTCAGCCTGTCCCAGCAGGGTTCAGCCCTTCCTCATCAGAGACAAATGCTGCTCAAGGAAGAGTCTTGAGGTAGGAAAGGCCTCTCACCGAGGGGTCAGGCCCACCACCTGTGTGGTTCAGCTAAGTATTGTGCTGGATCTCTGAGTCCTCCCAGAGTCCTGGAGCACCAAAGCAATACGGTATGTTACAATGTCCCTCCTTAATAAAGCCTTTTCTCCAGTACATGTCTTTTACTCTTCACAGGACTTGCATTTTATCAGGCTCTGGTGTTCTGTACTTCTGTTGCTGGGGCTTATCAGTGCGTCTCATCTTCTGCTCTGACCCAGATGGGCAGCAGCATCCTTGTGCTTAGCAAGAGGCAGCAAGTAGCCCTGAAGGTGGCATCCCCCAGAGCACAGCAGCGCCAAGCAGCAGTGACACTGCAGAGTGTGTCGGGTCCGACCTAGGCTGTTCCCCAGTCTAGTTGTTGCTTTTGACTTCACAGCAGGCAGTTTCGGGATAAGACTGCTTAGGAATCGCAGCCTGGAAACGTGCAGACGAGCTCCCTGGGTTAAGGTCAGGCAAGAACTGGTGTTAGAGCCAAGAACTGGTGTTACTGGGGAGCCGGACAGAAGCTGGGGGGTTTGGAGAAGTCAGGGCTGTGTTGGGCCAGAGACAGGCCAGGAGCATGGCCGGCATGTTGGTCGAAGGCCATAAAAAGCAGAAGTATCTCTCCTACAGGCAATACAGGGCAAAGAACTAGCAGGAGGAATGCAAGGCCAAGCACCTATGTATTTATTTCTTAATTCAGAAGTGTATTAAGTCAGTAGCTTGCCCTGTATACTTGACAGACGGTGCAAAAAACTATTCAGGCTCTCCAGTCGGTCTTTCACTAGTCAGTATTTTCAGGCCTGTTGTCCTCTGGGAGACTGGCAGCGTCTAGACATTAGCTGCAGGGTTTGATTGCTCAGCCAGGGGCTGACAGCCTACCTGCATCTTGCACTGGGAATCTCTGTTGCTCTTCAGAAAGGGGTCCTCTGGAACCTGAGGGGCTTTAGGGGAGGTGACCCGAGCCACCCATTCTCGAGCACAGCAAACGTATGCTTTCTTGAGCATAAAAACCATGAGAAAGCCTCAGTCTTTTTACAACTGATTGTGCTTCCAAGATGACTGCCTAATCCACAAAGAATCTGAGACATCTGCCAGCAGCCACTCCGGTCTGTGTGCGTGAGCGAACTGTGTTTTTTCCAGGTCTCCCTCTAATGACTCCCCCAAAAGGTTCAGTAAAGCATCGATGCTGGGTGCCAGCGATTCAGCACAGACTGAGCTATGCCACGGTCCTGTTTCAGTTTTTCATAGCAAATCATCTCAGTTTGGATTGAGTTTAGATGAGGGTTCTCAGCTCACCCTCTGGAATTAAAGTCAATCAGTCTGTAGCGGAGGTGGGAGGGGGAAAAGCATTCCACTTGTTTCACAGTTTCAGATGCCTGGTTTTGCTCTGGAGAAGGACAAGCTATTTGAATTAAACCTTCCCGTTTTCTACCTTTGTGAAGGGCTTTGAGGGCCACAGTAAAGCCTTTTGTGCTGTCATTTTCCATCTGCCACAGATTACAGCTCCACAGCTCATCTGATTGTTACGGATATTGATACTGGGTTGTGTGAGCACTTGCCATCTGCTTCAGCGCAAAGTCAAGCGGGTTAGCTCCAACCACCTTCAACGCCTGCTTAAACCCAGCCACCTGCTTCAGCACTGAAGTGAACAAGGGACGATCCTTGATCCTTTCTTCTGCTCTTGCTGTGGTGGCAGTAACAACTTCATTATTTTATCTCTGGGGTAAGTTAAGAAACAATGGACCTTCTGCCTATAACTGGGCGCAGGGGATTCCTCAGGAGAGGAATTTTTATTCCTGCATTGCTTCCCACGCTGCAGAGAGCCAGCACAACTAATACATGGCCCGTCGAACAGCATTGGGTCTAATTCTTGCTATTTGTGCAAATGTAAAGGGCTTGGGGATCTGTGCCCGTAATCCTACCCCATCTGCTTTCCATGCAGAAGAGGAGCAGGGCTGGCCTAGCATCTGAAGAAGAGGCAGGACAGGATCTTCTGAACAAGCTAGATGTACTGTGCATCCACCAGTTTGTGTGTATTCATCTCAAGATGTGCTTGTTTGTTTGCAGATTGAATTTGCTCTAAAACCCTAATCATGTGCTTGGCCAAGATAACCAGGCGCTGGCAGGCTCCACAGAGAAAGGAAAACAACAAGCAGCTGCAGGAGGCTGATGAAGAGCCTTTGTTTTTACTCATGACTTCAGCAGGGGACCATTTGTTTCCTGCTTCTTTGAAGGGATACAGAAAAAATTGGTATGATCAGCGTGTTGACATGTATGTTTGTGGTGGAGCTGTGTGCTGAGCTCCACAGCGTGTTCTGGAGGGGACCAGAGACACCCGATTGCTTATTTGAAAGGTGATGCCCTCGCTAGCTATTCTTCTATTCCTGGTCACTCTCTGAGCCTCAGGCAGCTGTAGGTCTGAGCCAATTTGAGCTATTCCGCTGCTGGAAACTATAGAAAGGCCTTGAGAGTTATCATAAATATCACCATCAAAAGATGAAACTCTAAGAGTTCTGGCTGGGCCAAGTCCTAGCTCAGTGCCAAGTTCAGTGAACTCAGAGCTGCTACCTGGGTATAATGGGAGCAGTTTGGCTCTGTATTTTAAAGAAGTGAAATAAAGTTAAAAAAATTGGTGGGTGGATTGAGAAGGATTGAGAGAGGGAGGAAGAGGAGCTGAGATCCACAGAGAGGCGCTCGAGCAGCACGGTTCCAGCAGAGCCAGGTTACTGCCCAGCCATGCGGAGACGGTTTCTGTGGGAGAGGAGGCTGTTCTTTAATCTCACTAAATTATCTGCTGTTCTCTGCAAGAAGCAAAATGTCATCTTACTTCTTTGCATACTTGATTGTGCTGTGAAAGCAGAGGAAATCAGAGGCTGATCTGATAAGATTCCTGAGGGCCAGCAGAGGTTAGGGCTGTTTTGGGTAAGCTGTGTCTGTGCTGTTGGAAGGAGTGTGGTCCTCAGAAGAGCTAAAGTGTCACATCTCATGGTACCCTACCACGTATAACTTGAAGCCATCCTAAGGAGGAACCTACAAAGACCTCCGTGTCTTATCTGGGGCAAATAATGTCCCCATAGGACACTGTGGGACACATGGTGGTGCCTAGGGCAGGGCAGTCTCAGCAAGTGCTTGCTCTGCTCTGGAAGTAGGGGTGTACTCGGCTGTAGGGGCAGCACAAAGTCACGCTTCCTCCTCTACTCTACAAATTTGTGTCTAGATACAGGTGAACCAGGCACTGCATCCCATTCCTAATTGCTCAAATAGCTCTCGTTGTCCAAACTAGTGTCATCTCATTACCTCTAATGCCAGTTCCCTGTACCAGGGTACAGCTTTTTGTCTTCCTTTAAGCCCAGGCTATAGTTGTTGGGTTGTGCTGTTCAGCCAAGCTACACAGATTAACTCTTTTAATCTCCCCTAGTGCATTGTGTCAGACCTCTCAGTCTAGTTTAATTTTGGGTTTCTGCAACCCCCTTCCAGTTTGTCCAGTGTTTCTGGTACTGCTCCATCGAAGACCTGGAACAATATTGATGTTTGGTTGCTCACAGGGCAAGTGGCTCCTGATTCAGCTCGCCTTTGTACCTGATTTTGCAAAAGCTGGACCATCGTAGGGTCCTGCACCTGGGGAGAAAGAACCCCAGGCACCAATATAGATTAGGGGTGGACCTGCTGGAAAGCACTTCTGAGGAAAAGGATCTGGGGATCCTGGTGGATAGGAAACTTTCCATGAGCCAGCAATGTGCCCTTGTTGCCAGGAGGGCCAATGGAATCCTGGGCTGCAGAGGAAAGAGTGTGCCCAGTAGGTTGAGGGAGGTCATTCTCCCCCTCTACTCTGCACTGGCGAGGCCACAACTGGATCCAGTTCTGGGATACCCAGTTCAAGAGAGACAGTGAACTAGTGGAGAGAGTCCAATGTAGGGCAACTAAGATGGTGAAGGGATTGGAGCACCTCCCTTATGAGGAAAGGCTCAAAGAGCTGGGTCTCTTTAGCCTGGAGAAGAGAAGGCTGAGGGGGGACATAATCTACATTTACAAGTACCTAAAGAGTGGGTTGAAGGATGATGGAACCGGACTCTTTTCAGTGGTTTCCAGTGATAGGACGAGGGGCAACGGGCACAAGCTGGAACATGGGAAGTTCCATTCAAATATGAGGAAAAACTTCTTTATGGTGAGGGTGGCAGAGCCCTGGAACAGGCTGCCCAGGGAGGGTGTGGAGTCCCCTTCTCTGGAGATTTTCAAGACCCGCCTGGATGCCGTCCTGAGTGATGTGCTCTGGGCAGCCCTGCTTTGGCAGACTAGATGATCTCTGGAGGTCCCTTCCAACTTTGACAATTCCGTGATTCTGTGATTAACTGGGATGAGAAATGAGCCGTGTTTTTGAGGCCAAAGTACAGGAGGAAGCTGGCGGAGCCTAGCTGAGGGTGCTACAGAGATAAGTGATTTGTATGATGCTGTGTTTTGGCTATTGCCCCGTGGATTTACTGGCATTTTACGCAGCTGGAAAGAGGCAGGGCTCATGAACTCCCACCCTACGGAAGCCAAGCACCGTGGCCAGGATATGGCACATCAGACTGCCCGTGGCAGCAGGGGAGGATTTGTCATCGTGAGAGCCATGTCTTCACGTGGCACACCTCCGTGCAGTGCCATGGGTTGGCTCGGCCCCGGGGAAGTCCATGGCTTAAGAGGAGGGGAAGGCGAGTGACTCGTGTCACCGCGGGGCTGTGGATTAGGCAGGAAGGGAAATGGACAGTGTTTGAATGGCAAATTGGCCGGGGCTGCCAAGTGTGAAACCCTCCCACCGCCTCGACCCCTTGGGCCGAACAGCTCGTTGGGTTATGAGTATCTTGTCAGCCCTTTTTGAACAAAGAGCAGCTCTTCTGTGTGTGAGGGGTTGGGGGGAGAGGGAATAGGTGTGCGTTGTGAGGGGGTGTGCGCGGGAGGCAGAGCTCTCTAAAGAGAAAACAACAAGTCCCGCGCCGAGCAATGAGGAAGAAACACTAATTAGGCAAGGAAGAGGAACCTGCCAGGTTGCAATCCTGACCTAACAACCAATTATAGGATAATATAGCGCAGTAATGCGGGGTAAACAGTAAGTAAGTAGAGGATGTTTCTGAATTAATTCCTTTTGGAAACACGGTGATCATTTAAAAACATCCGGTATCCTAATTGTAAACTGCCCATCATAGATGCCAGCACAGCCTGTGGTAAATTGTCCCAATTGTTAAACTACCTGTGGTGTTTGAATTTGCACCCTGTTTCTAGTCTGAATAGGTCACGTTCCAGCTTCCAGTCACTGGACCTTGGTGGATCTCTGGGAGGTGGAAGAGCCCACCAGCAGAAGGTGTGGTTTGTGTGGAGGGACTTACAAGCCCTGTATGTGTGCAAGGCAGACGTAGGGACACCAAACAGTGTCCCTGGTGGAGCAAAGTGGTGGGGTCAAGTTAGGTGTGAGGTGAAATTGGTACTGGCTGTGGAGACAGCCTTAGCATAGATTTTCTGAGGAGTCAGGAAGCCTTCTCAAACCTCTGCCAGGAATGGCATGGTATAGAATGTGCCCTGGCCTGAGACATTCATTAGTATGGGGGAACACTTGAGTTCTTTCTAGCCCAAATTTCCTGTGATTCTCAATTCCTAGAACTGAAGTGGCCTGGGTTCCTGAAGCCTTCCCCACACATTCTGTGCTCAGGTCTTTGCTCTCCACGAAGGCTACGACATACTCCTAGTGTGGCAGAGGAAAATGAAAAAAACATTTCACCCAATTCCTGGGGCAGCACAGGGAGGCAACGGGAGAGGGGAGAGAGACCAGGGAAAAGACTTGGGGTTTCCCAAATGGGAATTGAATGCTCAATTCCATTACGAGTAACTTTTGCCCTTTATGGATCTTCCCCCAGGACAGACTCCTGGCAGGGACTGTGGCAGTGATGGTGGATGAGACAGGACTAAGCAGATCTGCCAGGTTGTCCTTCCCTCCCGCTTCAATAGCTCCTACCCTTCCCAGTGCTCCTTCATAGTGAGGAGGCAGTGGATACCATGGTTTTGTTATCTCTTTACCTCTGTCTTTTTTTTTTTTAATCCTAGTGCTGTCTCTGGGGAAGTTATATTTTAGAAATTCATTTTCTTTAAAATATTTCTGGTAAAATCATTACCAGAAGGTCCCTTGGTACTGGTAAATGTTTGTGAAGGCTGAGTTGTGTTGATCAGCGCTGCGGACAAGCACCCTTGCCGCAGATTAAATCGGAGCCAGTGTTGCTGAGTGGAGTAAGAAGGGGGGAAAGCAGGTGTGAGTGATAAAAGGAGGAAGCCTTGAGTTATTTTGCTTTGCTATGATCACTTTAATCAGCGGTTTTCAGGAACAAGTTGTATTTTTCTTCAGTGCACATTACCAGTGTTGTAAATCATCATTCCTCAGGGATCAGAGAGGCTGAGGTTATTTACTTGTTGGAACCCGAGTGAACAGATAAAGATAGAGACTTACATGTTTCCTTTACAAAAGGAATCTGAACCAAAAGCTTTCTTTTGTATATTCTCCACCTCTTGAGGGAAAACCTGAAATCCAGATCTGGATTTTACACTTGCGTCTCGCTATGACCACACTGACCCCAATCTTCCAGTTTGGGGAAGAAAATATGGAGCCCAACTGTCATTTAGGCTACTTCTTCTGCTTGTGCACTTCCATTTAAGTCAATCTTAGCAACAGTTTCTCTTACTGAACACATTAGGGCAGTCTCATTATAAGATAATTATTTTGTTGAAAGACATGCAGCTTGTTGCCTCATTCCAGAGCTTCCAGAGGAAAAACGCTAATACAGTTTGTGGTTTGATTATCTTTTGTGGTGACAGTCATTTTCCCATTTAATTTTGACTTGGCTTTCATTCTTTGGGAACAGAGCAACTGCTAAAGTCCCTTTCCCTCTTTCAAAGATGCCATCCTGCAGCTAGTAAATGTTTAGCAAGGCACTGGGGCAACAGAACAGACACATAAAAGGCACATAATGAAATATAATGAATTGTTGGCAAAAAGATCAACCAATTAATGCTGTTGCAGTGCAAGAAAAGACATATTCCCTCCCCCAAAGGTAGATCAAGCACTGTTATGAATTCCTAAAGCCTCTTTAGAGAATTTAAATGCATCCTTCAGCTCTAAGCTGTGGACTCACGTAGCATTCCAGCAATAATATTTTCCCAAGGATGAACTGTTCCTGAACAGAATGGCCGCTGAAGTGCATTTCATATGTGAGGGATTTTGAGTTAGTGGGAGCTTATAGTTCTATAAGTAAGGTATGTATCATCTGCTGGAAAACTAAGCATTTCCCCAAGAAGATTGAAAAAAATCTTATGACGGTGTTTTCAAATTTTGAGTACAAACCCAGTGTTTTTTCACTGTCTTTATTATCTAATTAGAGGTGAAGAAGGAATAAGAACTCTAAGGAAGTCGCTTTTATATTTTTATTTTTCTCAAAGGAGAAATACTGTAATATTTTGTTTCACTAGTTTAAAGAACCACAGTCTTTTTCACTGAAATGGTCTTTTGAGCAAAAAGTTGTTTCAATGAGCTCCATGCACATGCTCGGTATTTTGGGGAAGAATAGAGGCATAGTTTTCAAAGAAATGAGTGATCTTGGATGCCTTTACCTCACAATACTTGAGTTCCTTCAAATGGACTGTTTCAACTCTCCCCAAAAGGCTTGCCCAAAAATCAGATCAGAGTCTCTTAAGGCTTTTCATATGAACATAAGATATTTGCCTAGAAAATGCTCATTATTCATGTGAGGAAACAACTAAATTTTCCATTGCTCCATAAAATTGCACTGGGTTAATACTGCAAGAGCCATTCAACTTGGACAGTTTCAATGTCCACCTGAGACTGTGAAATCAACTTCCCTGGGTCAAATTCACTCCTCATGTGGCTTCCTTGAATGTATTGACTTCAGTGGATTTACACCAGGAAAAAAACACTTCCGATTCAAATCAACAGGAGGGAACTCTAGTTCCCTGCAGACACCCAGCAGATTTAGCAGTGAGCAGAAGGTGAGGTTTACTGGAGGACCCTCCATCTCTCTCCCAGGCGTTGCATCAAGGAGACATTTGCAGAGTACGTCCTTAGCCATTGGGCTTCACTGCTTCGGAGCAAGGGTCTGTGAATCCACAGAGGCTCTCGGCATCTCCAGGTCAAGGCAGAGCCTCGTGGGCTCCCAACTAAAGCCTTTCTGCTGGAGCAGCAGGGCCACCCCAGCTCTGAAATGCAGCAAAGCAACCATTATATTTCCCAGCCTGCTTGAACGTTAAGTTCTGAGTAAACCGTGAGCTGAGCCCTGCGTTTGCTGCAACCCCTTGGGCAGAGCCAAGGGCCTGGAATGAGAAAAGCTGAACAAGGCTGAAATTGTGGATGTATCTGCAACTGCTGTGCCTCCAGCCTGCCCTGCTAAAGCTCTGTGTCGGTGACAAACGGCTCACGTGAGCGAGATGGTCCAGCACAGGCGATGCGGGCAGTGCCCAGGCAGGGGCAGGAACCTGGAAATTGCCTCCCACTGCCAACATGTTACTGAGAGAGGAACTAAATCTGCTGGAGACTCAGGGACCTTCTGGGAAGGATGCTGAAGAGGGCAGGGAGCTGCAGGATATTCCCTTCTTCAGGAGCAAATGCCTTATATGCAATCATTTTAGACCCCTTCTTGGCTTCAGTGCCCTCCCCGTGACAGTGAGGCTGATTATTTGTGCTAATGTCCTCATCTCTGGTGAACAATATTGCTGCTATATTTAATATGAGAGAGGCTTATTACAGTATTATCCAGAACGAGCCATAACCATTATGGGTTGCTCTGTATCTCAAAGCTAGTTTTAATTAAAACTGCCAATAACTTTTGAGGTCTTTGACTTCTGGAGTCGAAACAAAGGAGCAAGATGCTCAGGTGGTTTCATTTGGTTGTACAACTAATTATGAGAAGGGTGGAATCGGGTTCAGTGGCAGCTGAGCCCTGCAGTTTCTGTGCTGGCTGTGAGTCCACCAGAGCCCAGCTAGGCTGGCTTTCCCAACACGTGTGTATATTTGGGAGCAGGTTATCATTTACACAGGCCCATGGAAGGAGATGTCATCCTCCCTCACTCCACTCGACTTGACTTTATTATGAGCCAAAACTGTGAGACTTTGTCTTGCCTGGGATGCTGTTTGGTCAAACACCCCCATTGCCAGAAATGAAGAACAGGGTCCTCAGCAATTGCTTGGTCTGGAGTAAATGCAGAGATTTTTCCTGCTCCCTCCCAAGCTTCAGCAAACCTGGGCATCTCATCTACTGCTCTACCAACACGTGTGACAGAATATGAGGTCGCGTCTCCTTTTACCTGCAGGAAGTAGAAAAGAGCCTTGCGAGCACGATATTAAAAGACTGAAATGAACATGCAATTAGAGATCAGAGAAGCCTTCTTGCAGGGAAGTGCTAATTAGTCCAATCAGAGATTTCTGTGTCTTTCTTTCCCTCTGCACATCAGAGTTCAAGCTTTTGATAGTCACGGTAAACTTGGAAAATCCATTTATATCCAACACCTGACGACTGGTATAAGCTACATAATCGATCTTCTTCACTCAGACCTTTGCCTGTGACCTACAGGTGATCGATACGTGAACGCAGCAGAGGTGAGCTCGGGGCTGCAGCTGACACTGAAGGCAGTTTGCAGTCGGATCCTCTCTTTAGTTTGAAGCGATTCCCCATTTTACCACATCCCTTCTCCACCCTCTTGCCCTGTGAGAAGTTACAGGTAACACACGGGGCAGATTTCTAGCAGGGAGAGGGGAAAGGGACAGGGATTTCGTGCACATTAATGTAGCTTTGTGAGGAGGGGACCACTTCAACCCCAGATTATGCCAAGGGGCATAATGAAGAATTAAATTACCTTTTCCTCCATTTCCTCTGTCTATGCTTCATATTCTCCTGAATATCACCTGGTACACGGCAAGTTTTCTTCCCTGATGTCAGTCGATGGGCAATTTTCCCCACCTCAAGTACTGAGGGGTTTCCACTACTCACTAGCACCTCCCATGTGCCAGCACACTTAGTACTGTAATCACTACCTCCAGCAGAAAAATCATCGCAGGTTTTCCCTCATGGGAAATGTACACTCAGATTTACAGCCTGTCCTTTATTTGGGGCGCAGAGACAACCCTACACCATTACATGGCTTGAATAATCTGGAATCCCACCAGGTCATCCATCCCATTGCTGCAGTGACATGATTAGAGGCCTTTGTAAGCAGCCGTATGTACTTTGGCTTTATTTTGATATCTAATCAGTTCACACTGAATCAGAATTAGCACTGTAATATGAGGAAAAAGACAGCGTATTTATTTGGGAAAATAAAGGCAGGCAATGATGGTATGTGTGAGTGATATTCTTTCCTAACTGTGCCATGAAACCATTTTTTCTCAGCCTGAAACTTCAGTCTCGATTTCCTTAATAGCCAGTTCTTTCATTTTGTTCTCCTTGTTCGGCCTTAAAAGTTATTTACAAGGTACTTCTAAAAGCGGGTGATTTAGGCTGCTCTAATGCTTGGTTTGTTTTTGTCTCATCAAATTGCCTGCTGACCTGCAAGCAGCGGCCAAATCAGACTGAAATTAAAAAGGTGGTGGAATATGCCCCAGTCTCTCCTCAATCAATACCAGCCTAAATTACTGCAAACCCGGAGCCGTGGTGCATGTAATACATCATTTTGTAACCCCATAAATTGCTTTTAGCCAGTCTCTTCTGATTTCTTTTTAATGGCCTTTCAGCTAAGATCAAGTGTAGCATCGGTTTCGCATCAGCTGCGTACCCTGCCCGGGGACCGTCTCACACGGGCTCTGGGATGAGCTCAGCCAAATCGTTGTAACTCCACCACGCTGGTGGTTTGGAAGTTGCTCTGAGATGCCTCCCCTTTGCGAAGCACATTCAGAGAAGCAGGATGCGCCTGCCATGGACTGTGAAGTCCTGTCCAGGGTTGGGTTCTAAATTATCCTCCTTTTGAGGAAGGAAGGAAGGAGGAGAGGTGGAGAGAGGATATTGGAATTTGGGATATAACCCCTGGGTTACACAGCTCCGAGGCACCAGCCCTTCCTAGGGTTTCTTTTGGTCAAATGGAGTGGTTTCAATCCCCAGTGGGGACCTCCAAAAGCCATGGTCCTGCAGACCTCTTGCCGTGGCCTCCAGAGATCGCAGCTGGGGAGGTGGTGCCCTGGGCAGCGTGTCTCCTGCTCCTGGATCATCCTTTTGCTTGCACAGAGCCATGTGAGACTCGAAGAGCAGGTGTCGAGCCTCCCCTCCTCCCGAGACAGCCCTGCGGCTTGTGCTGAGATGGAAGATCCTCACCATCTGCTAGTGTTGCTGGCCTGGCCACGCCACTCTCTTCCCAGCAGGTACATGTCCCTGTCACAAAACCTGCTGCAAGACAAGCCCCAACCTGCCTTTAGACCAGCTGCCCCTGCAACTGAACTGGAAATATCATGGGCACCGAGAGACCAACCCGATGCCCTCCAGTGGTCCTTTCTAGAGACTGTGTCCACAGAGTAATTTTGAGATAACTTTTAAGAGAGACGAGTTAAGTGCAACACAACCAGGAGCAGGACCAACACTGCATCCCTTCAAGCAGGACTCTCTCTTATTGATGGGTTTCCCCATCCTCAGCCCCCTTTTTCTGTGGCTGTTTGCACAACTCTCCTGGTTTTAGGAGATGACTTGTCATTTCCCTCAAGATGTGCAGCAGAGAGACATCTGCTCTGGGTGCAGCCCCTTCACCTGCGCCTTTCTAAGACTTCCCTGTAGGATACCAACTCTTCTGTCAAATAAAGTGTATTTTCCCCTTGGCTTAATTTTAAGGGAGGTGTGGGGAGAATAGGAAATAGCATGTCCTTTGCATTATGCAAGTCCCACTATCCCAGACCTTCCTGGACACGTCAACTGGAGGTTGGTTATTCTGCTTGCTCCGAACACCAGTTGAAAATGAACTTTTCCTCTAATTTCAGTGACATTTATCTCAGTTTTAACCAGAGGGGTGGGTGCAAGGAAACAAACAAATGTTCTGCCTTGAGTTTTCTTTCCTAATTTATGGTCCTAGAGCCAGTCATGGAACTGGATGGAGTTTCTCATCCCTCTTCCCTAGGGAGGTGCATTTCTGCCACCCAACAGCAAGCTGCAGATGGGAGCTCCAGCGACATCACTAGCCATCCCCAGACCTCTTCTGCAGTCAGTGCATGGCTTCACCAGCTGTTAAAATCATCCTCCTGGTCCTGCTGTTCCCATTCTCCCTTCCTGCCCCCTTGGGATCCTTTCCCAGCCCTTGCAAACATGGGGGACATGGAAGCAGAGCTGCTCAGAGCGGTCTCATAGGGCTCCTCGTCCGCTGTCAGCCAGACAGCGAAGTTGCAGCCCCTCTGCGGGAGTGGGAACATGGGCTTTGGGATATAAGAGTTAAATCCAGGAGCAGCAGACATTTCTGGAGGGTCACTTTGGAGGTGCCAACCACCTCCCTCCTTTTTACCTCTACTGAGAGCCAGCAAATCTAGCTGTTCTGCTGTTTTTGCAAATGCCACAAGAAAACCCAACTGTGCTCAACAGCAGACAAAAATGCAATTGATTGTGCCAGATAAGAGGATGCAGCACTCAATCAGGGATGGAGCTCTAAGGGTCACACCCAGCCATGCACGCTCCCTCTGCCACCTACATGCTCCCACTTCCTTCTGACACGACCCGCAAATATTTCTTCAGCAAATACAATATAAGGAAATTAGAAAGATTTTATAAAGCCGCAATGAAGAGAAGTATTTTTACAAGAAAGTAATGAGAAATTTAGAAAGAAGAGGTTTAACTTCCAGGAAGAAAAGGTCATTAATCTGTGGGTCCTTGCTGAACCGCCAGCAGTGCTTGGCTTTTCTTGGCTGTTCTCTTCCACTTTTCCACAGCGGTTGTCTTAAAGAGCTGTTGGGAAATCTTGGAAGAACTATGGAAGTAGCTGTAGTTAAAGTACAGCCTTGGTCTGCGTTGGTGCAACATGCAAGTGAAGTGATTCCCTGGGCTGGGAGACAATGAACTGAGCTACCCATAAAATGCTTAGAATTTGTTGATTTAATCTGTGCAGCTTGTAGCACCCTGAGATGAGAACGTAGGCTGCGTTGCAAGGTGCTCAAAACACTTTCAGATGTTCAGATTTGGTCAGAGAACAGATTTTCCTATCAGAATTATCAAACACCCCCTCCTACCACCAAAACACAACCTTTTTAAAAACATCTTAATAGGAAAACTATGCCTGCTATTGGAGGGCAGAAATGCAAACAACCTATTTAAAGTTGGCATTTTAAAATGAAAATTTCCATTGTGGCTTGTTTCCAGTTTTCCCGAGGGGAATGCCAGCATTTTCCCACCAGAACTGCTGGCTTCCTTTCAAATGATTTTTCATTCGGAAGAAAATTAATTTTTCTCTTGGGACAATTACAGGGTCAATCTCAAAGGAAACAAAACACTTGCCATACTCTGGGAGAAAATGCCATGCTTTCCCCTGTGTGCCAATGTCCCCCTTGCTGCCCAGGCTACTTGTGTCCTTTTACATAAAAGAAAGATGTGAGGGGCAGTGGGTGTGTTGGGGGAAGACACGTGCAACCAGTGGCAGAGCAGCCCAGGAGCAACTGGCCTTTACTTTTCTGGGACATTAAAATGGGATGCTAGCCCAGGGCAACCCAAAGTGAGGTGGGATTCCCCAGCTGCGAAGGGAGAGAGCAGCGCAACCGCTTCCAGACTGCTTTGAGGTTTGCTGTACTGCTGCTGCCTTCCATCAGGAGTTGGCAGAAGTTTCAAGGTGACACGGAGAGGCCATTCCCGTGGCTTTTTTTCCTCTTGATGGGCTTCAAGTGGATTAAGGGCTGCCCAGAAGTCACCGTGCTTTACAAGCGATGCAGTCCTGCCTGTGCAACCGGGATGTGGCCGGCAGCTTCGGAGGAGGGTACCACTTATCACCGTTGCTCTCAACAGGGTGTCTCAAAGCTCCTCAGATCTTCTGTAACCAAACAAAATGCACATCCAGCTGCAAACTTAATTCCTTTTCATTTCTATCTGAGCAAGAGCAGCAGCGTGCTATAGGTGGGTAAGCCCCGACGCCATTTTAATGTATTTTTATTTGAGATTGCAGTGTTTAAAACTTTCAGTTAATAATAATAAAAGCCCTCTTTAATTAATCGAGCTTGTAATAGCGACAGTGGCGTACGGAGCAAAATTTGACAAGAGAAATGCCTCCTGCAGAAACATAATAATGAACTTGTGTGCAGGTCACACTACTGATAGGCATAATGTACTGCATCTGGTTTCAATTTGCAGGTTTGACCTTTCGCCAAAAATGAATTTTAATAGGCAATTGACTTAAATAATTGGTACGTGTTCAAATCAATACTGGAACCTGATGGCTAAGTGGTTAAAATAATTGAGGTGTATGAAAGGGTTTTGTAAAGATTTTCAGACTCAGATCAGAAGGAGGATGTTTGTGGAGGTTGGAGCTCAGTTCTATGGCTGTGTTATCACTAAACCCCCGTGTACAGCCATCACTTGGGCAAAACTAGTTTTTTTTACCTCCTGGAGCCCTCCCAGCAGGATGACTGTTTCTCCCCACCCCACAGAAGCAGCCTCTAGTGCTCACTCCTTCTGCTCTTGTGCAGGGATGACGGGGATGAGGAGGAGGCTGTGCTCTTGGGATTGCTGTGGGAGGGAGGATGCAGGACCATATCCTCCCCGGTGTCAGCCAGAGCCACCTCGGGGATGCTGTGATGGGAACGCTGCTCTCAGCCCCCGTGGCTGCCCCGAGCCGGACATGCAGAGGGTTTTGGGGGCTCCAATCCTGCAAATAACACCTGTGAGATCTTAGGCAGCTCACGTTCTGCACATGCAGAGCAAAACCACGTTGTGCAGAGCGTCATTTCCACAACGGTCCACGAGAAGGTTCCTTTAGATTGCAAAGCCTGGCTTTCATTTATAACACGTGGATAAAAGCAGGGGGTGCCTCATGGCACCCCAGCAGCAAGCGCTGACAGTACGTAGTGCTGGAGTCCGCTTAGGACCTGTTCTCTCTCCTGAAACTAATGCAAACAAATTTAAAAATGCACATTAAAAACAGGGGCTGAAAAGCAAAGGGCAAGACAGCACACCGTGGTTCGAGATCTCATTCTTCCAGGTCACGGCTGCTCCCAGCCCCGCTGGCCACCACGGCCGGGCTGGTGACACTGAGCTTGGCTCTTTCTGCTCCCTCACCCCGGCTGCAGCGGGGACTCTCTGCCCAGGACAACTTTGCTAGGGATTTATGAGGTGGAACAGCAGCGTTGGTTTGTCGTCGGTGGAAGAGGCAGGTCCCTGGGGGACACACTGGGGCTGAAGTGCAGAGCGAGACACGGATGCTTTTATTACATCTGTACACATGTGCTGTTTCTTTTAGAAGACGTGTGCTTTGCTGCTGACTCTACCACTAACATCTTCATATTTCTACCATGTAGAAAAGTTTGGTTTTTCATCCAGAAAGAAAAAAAAAAAAAACAAACCACTAAAACTACTTCCATTTGGACACTGTCAGCCTTTTCCTCTAGGTTGGCCTTTCCTCCCTCCCCCATGAAGCAACACAAATGATTTGTTTTAAAAGTCCCAGGTTTCCTCCCTGGTTTGGGTAAGAGCTTTCAGGTGGAGAAGATGGGCTTTTTTTTTTTTTTGATGCATTGATTGAGGACCACCTGAAAATCATTAAGGGCCATGAGTTTACAAAAGGCTCATCCCCAGCTCAGAGGGATGGAGGTGGGTGAGGAGCTCAGGCTGAAGGTCTGCAAGGTGAAGAGCCTTTGTAAAGGAAGGGGATGGCTGCAGGAAGAGGAGCTGCTCAAGAGCTTGGATGGAGGTTAGGTGGGTGGCTGCTCTGTTTTCACTTGGGCTTGAAACAGCTGCTTTATTTTGGGGTTCAATCTCTTGTTGTGGGGTGCTGAGGAGCAGGAGAGGTCTTGTGCTTGGGCAAGCCAAGTGAGAAAGCAAATATGGTGAAGTTCTCTGGTCTTTCAGGGAGCATGTTTGGGGAGATGGGGCCATGCCAGTGCAAGCTCTTGCAGTTCAAGCAGCTTTTTGGTGGAGCTGCTCCAGTTGGTGCCAGGGAAGTCAAGTGTTGACCTGAGTTTGTAATGAGCACCTGGGAGAGATTTGAGGGTATGAAGTACGATGCTGGCTCGTTGGTAGGTGGCAAATGTGGCCTGTGTCCTGGCACACCATCTCTCCTGCTATGCATTTGTATCAGGAAGAGAGGGCTGACCTGTAGAGCTGGCCGGTGTGCTTGGCTGGGGTGGGGAGTGTCAGCTGGAAGGGGAAGGGCTGTGGACTCTGACTGTTGTGTTTATAACAAATTCTGTCTTCCTTATGTTTTGCCTGTCTGCTTCTCTTTGCTCGCTGCAGAGAGAGGAATTTTGTGGTAATGCCTGGATGCGTGTTTCAACTGATCAGGAAAATGTATTAAAAATAGTAAACCCCCAGATGGAGGGGGTTTTGCTGCTGGATAAGATGTGATAAAGCCACTGGGTGCTCTTGGGGTAGGTCGGAGGAGCTGCCTTGCAGTGCTTCGTGGCTGGCTGTGCCTGGGAGGGGGTGGCCCAGGGAGGACCCTGGTGTTGCTGAGGACCAAAGGCTCTGCTGTGTGTGATGCTGGTGAGCACGGGGGGAGCAGGAGAAACCCCCCATCTCCTGGGAGGAGCTGAGCGTGCCACGGTGGGTGCTCCCTGCCAGGAGGCGTCTCGCTCCCAGCGGAGCAGCCTCATTCAAGCAAAGTTTTGCTGCGTCTTCTGAAGCTAAATTTAAGAGGCTCTTTGCAAAGAGTTGCTCCTATTTTTAGCCCAGATCAGCTCCTCAGTCTGCTTGGCTGTGCAGCTGCATGCACAGCTGTAGTGGGGTGATGGGGGGAGCAGCATGGGGCTGGGGGCAGGGGTGTTCCTGTGGCTCTGCCCAGTTCATGTAGGGGCTCTGAGCTCTCCTGGGATTTTGAAGTGGAGTGGAAAGGTTAGAAATTTGGTCTCTGGGACTGGTCTGACCCTGGGAGTGGGTAGCTGCTAGGTCCCCAGGACATTTATTCTGTCCCCTGTGTCTGGGCACTGTTGTTTGGGCTGGCATCAGTGTCTCCATTCACCCCAGACAGGGCAAGGCTCAGTCCCAGCTGGGAAACTGGTGCTTTAAGTGCAGGCTGACTCCATGATGATGTAACCCAACTTCAGGGGTGTAAATCCAGAATGCAGCTTCTGGCTTGGCTGGGTGTGCAGCAAGCTGGGTCTGAGCAGCACCTGGGTCTGAACATGATTTCTCTCCTCTTTCACCTGCTCTCGGTGTTGTAGACTGAACAATGATGTCAACATCATTCTCTGTATTTTCACAAATACTTCATACATATTTTTTTTTCTTTATTGAAAAAGGCAGGCAGGAGCCGGAGGACTGCGAGGAGAGACATGTTTTGCACAAGCTTTTTTTTTTTTATAAAAAAGTTGTAAACTCTGCAGAATAGAAAACATTTTTAGATACATTTGCTCTTAAAATGGAACAGCTGCCAGCTCAAATATTTTTTGTGGTGCTTCTGTAAATAAGGTTCACAGGTATGACTGATACAGCAATCTATCATCGTGCCAAGTGGCCGCTCCGCTCTGTGACTGCAATTTGATCCCGACGCAGAGTAACTTCTTTAATATATGTAGGGGAAATAATCATAGCTTGTTTTCCCAGGAAATCCCTCATATAGAAAGATAAAGAAGCTAAATCCTTCCATCAAACTGTGTTTCTGCTTAATTAATGCATGCCGCAGACCCTTTGGTAGAGTCGCAGTTCCCAGGCGTGACAAAACTGAACACAGCAGTGGGTGGCAGATGGGTCTGATGCTGACAGAAAGGCATGGGGGGAGAAATTTACCCTTTTCTCTTTGAGCAACTGGACAGACATCCCCAGCAGTGCGTCCCTCATAATGCTGCTGAGATAATCTGCCTTCTACAGCCTGAAATCTGATAGGATTTGAGACTGACAGTGTGGAAAATAGAAACCGTCTTGGCGTTGAGGGGGCTGGCGGGGAAAACCTCTTCCTGGGGGTGGGATTGACAGCGTGGCCAACCCAATTACTGTGGACCCTGGCCTCGTCTCGCCTGGGCTGTGCTTACGCAGACAGCGCTGATTGCGGGGGCTCTGCTGGTGCTCAGGTGAGCAGTTGCCATCATGCTGAGCGTCGCAGCTTTCAGGGCTCTTGGAGTCTTGAACTGCTGTAAGGAAGTCACTCTTATGCTTTTTTGCAGCTATATGTTATGTACTCGAAATGTTCTCCAGCGCTGAAGCAATGACTGGTGGAACAGTGCCTTCTGGAAACATCATTCCACTCCTATATCTTCTGGAAAGTTCATTGCTGCCTTGAAAAAAAATTCAGTTTTTATTAAAAATGATTAATGTCTATGAATTTAATCAAGGCGTATTCGCACAGCGGCAGCTTTACTATAATAGTTTGATTTTAAACAGCTTGTGTCCTGATGCGTGAGGTGTGTTATATTATTTGACAGCGGTGACATTTATATTTGTAATTACTAAATGGTGACAACCCATTGGAAAGCCTGCCCCACTTGAGGGAACGAAATGGATGGAAATGCACAGCACCGAGAAGCACAAAGTGCCACAATACATCAGCGCATCCCGAGATTAAAAAAAAAGCTGGGGATGACATTCTCCTACCAACAAAAGCACATGTGTGTTCCCAAATAAATTGCTGAGTTTTAATTATTTCCTTTGTACTCATGAAATATTTGCCTCCTGCTTCTTGCCTGACACAGTTACCTCTTCATTTCCTAACACAGGAGTGTCTTGAAAGCAGATGTCATGTGTGGGAGTCATGGGTCTCCCAGGGTTTGATTACAGAATGCTGAAAAATTGGGCAAGTCAAGCTGGAATAGAGAGCCCAAATCTGGTATAAATCTTGATAAATTGGTCGGGGGGAAAAATGTGTCTGGAGCTGCTGTTTTTGAAGTGCTGAGATGTAGGATAAACTTATCAGCTGGTACGAGCTATTTTGAAAGTGGCTTTAGACTATTAATGCTTTGCAGATATGATCCCTCCCCCTGCAAGAGGAAACTCAGTATTTATCAAAGCGCCTGAGAAAGTAGGGTAGTAGGGAAAGGAGATATCCTCAGGCCTGATAGTAATTAATGTATTTATCTCCTAGTTAAGAAGAGCTGTTGGATGAGATTGCTACCCGGATTGTGCAGATGTAGTAAGGACATGGAGATCTAAATGAAATTCATAACTTAGATGGCTTATGTCACCTGCTGGGATGCCTGGTGACACTGAGCTAAACTTGCCCTTGATGATAGTGTCCTTTTCTCATCTTCATGGTTCAGTAGAGCATTCCCAGTCCAGTTTGGGTCTTTGTCCTGGCCACACAGCAACCTGTGGGAGAAAAATAGACCTTGTTGGAGCTGCACAACATGCAGAAACCTACTCTGAAAGGTTCCTCTGGAAGATCTACTGCTTTTTCCTTCCTAGCTGGTGCCCAGCTGGGTGTTGAGCATCTGGCTTTGGTACAAGCAGCACGGTCTGGACCTGGGTACCAGATGTACCGAAGCAGCATGTCGTGGAGGCTTTCAAAAATCTTGCACCCACAGGGGAGCCACCTTGCCTGGCTCTGGCAGAGCTGCTGGCCCCAGAGGAGACCACTGTGGTGGGTGCTGCAGCTCAGGTGGGGGCACCTTGTTGCTTCCTTTATGGAAGGCACTGAGTGCTGTGCTCTGGAGCTGCCTGCCTGTCTTCCACCCTTCCAGTCTCTGCTGAACCCTAGCAGTTGGTGTAGGTGTTGCTCGGGATTCGGATAGATCCATCCTTTGTGGATGTGTGATTCTGGCAGGAAGAGAGTCTGTAAATGCAGAGGGAGATGGCTTTGTTTAGCTGTGGTGGTGTACCCCCATCTTCATGGTGTCTAAGTAGGTATTAGCAGAGTCTTGGCTTTTTGCAAAGCTCCAGTTGCTGAACAGGTCTTGCTGTAAATAACAATCTTGTGACTTTCTCAAGTTCTTGTTGCACCTGGATTTTTTCTGATAGGCATAATAGATATTTTCTCTTTCCTTGTGTATTGGATTTATCCTTTGCAGGTGCTAATTTATACTGATTGCAGCTCATCAGTCTTGTGTCATGTCTGCCACAGGGTTTCTTATGCTTTCTAATTTTCTGAAGGAAATGTGTATTGACAGCTCTCAATGAATTCCACAATATAGAAGGTGCACACAGTGCTGAATCCTTAGAGAATGGTGAGTCCCAGATAGTCCTTGACAGTGCCTAATGGTTTTATTCTCAACTAAATGTTTCATTATATTTATCCAACAATGGCAAAAGTAGCATGAGACTTATGATAGCCTTCTTAGTCAAAATAAAAACACTATCAAAAATAAGTGACCTATCTGTCATCTTGCCCTGAGTTCTTCGGTAGATATCAAAAACTGTCTTTTAGATAAGACTGAAGTCTTCTTTCCCAAGTGGTTTTTTAGTTTTTTAATCAAACTTTGCTTTCAGGAATGATCTATAAACTCTATCAGTATTTATGTAAAAAGAGGTTCATAATTCAAAATGAAGAAATGAAATACTTAGGTAAGATTAATCTTGAAAACATCACGGCTTTAGCTGTATAATCATTCATCTTATGACATGGACATATTTGTTTGGATACTAACTTTTCCTTTGAAAAAATCTAGGTCTGTTGCAGCTTAAACTATTAAAGGTGGGGGGAGGAAGAGAACAAGTTTTGGATAGGAACAAGATAGGATGCTGATGGCATTTAAATGGAAGGTAAAATACCATATGTCTGGCACAGGAACAAAAATAATTAAAACTGCTATGTTTTGAAGGTGGTCCCTGACCATATGTACCTACTTAGTGAAGTTGCTGCCTGAGATGTCCCTGTAGAGGCAGCAGGACAGCATTACCTTTCTCAGTCTGGGGGAGATGCTCTGGTGGTCCTTTTCATCCTGGGATAGGTTAAAACTTCGAAGCTAAGAACTACCTAAAGGACAACTCTGCAGCAAAGACAACACCTATCTCTCCAGGATACCCTTCGGTACCTGGTGGGTCCCTCCATCTAGTGGTTGCTAAAACCCCATGTTCCTGCGTCGCTGGGGCCACCACAGAGCTTATAGGGACCCCATCCCAGGGGTGGTCACTGCCTCCAGTGATGCTCCTGGGCGCTGCAGTAAATTGCACGTGGCCGGCTTTATTAGATGAAATTGACTCTTGAATGTCCTGAGGCTGAGAGATATTTTGCTTACTTCTCTATAGTATTTCCAGACCTGAAGCCTGATTGCTGTTGTGGCAACCTTGAACTCTTGCAGTTTCTCATCTCCCAGCTAAAATGATTGCCTGGCAGGAGGCTGGTGAGGCACTGAGCTGCTTGCGAATGCATAACTTGTATGAATAAGGGGAATTAAATAATTCCTCAAAACCATGCAACATGTCAGCTTTGCCACAGTTTAGTTAGCTGTTAATTTTCCTGTTGATTTTTTTTAATAGTCAAAATTTTCTTAAAATGCATCGTGGGAATGGCACTCTGCCATTTCCAGTTTAGGGTTACTGATGGTGCACAGGCTGAGCTTGAGGTTTGAGCGGGGTGAGTGACTGGCAGGGACCAGCACTCCAAGTTGCAAGGTCCTGAGAATCCTGCTGGGTAATAGATACTGAATAGAAGGGTTTCACTGAGGAACTTGTGTGAAATCAAAATCCACCCAGATCTCAGGCAGGTGGAGTCACATGGATCTTCCAGAACTGGTTGAATTCCCATCAACTCAAAACAGGGCTTCAAAGGAGTACGTGGGGATAACAGGGATCAGCTGGCACGCAGAGCTCAGTAGCTGCAATAAATATCTAGTTGGAAGGTACAGAAAATGTCCCCGTGGGTCTGGGGACTAACGTACAGCAGGTCTTGCAGGTTATGCAAGCTGCAGCACTACCTGTGGTGTCTCCTAGGGTCTGATGTGCTGCTGGCAACTGCTTGGTACACAGCCCTGCCCTTTTACAGGCAATGTGGGAATGGGATGCTCAGTAAATCCTGAGGATGCCAGCTTCCCTGGCTTAAACACCTTGCAGTGCTAGAGTAGTTACAGGAGGTCCTCTAAATGCAGGTTACCAAAAGGCTGAAATTAGTGTCTTAGTCCTGACTATCTCAAAGCTTGACTTGCCTTTATGCTGTGCTTGCTACTGCCTCAGAAAATGTGTGAGATTCCTAGTGACTTGGATTTAAACAAGGCAGTAAGAGTGATGTCATGGTAATGTAATTGTGCTCCAGCCAGGTTCGGTGTGGTCTGAGGGCTCCTAGTCCCCTCTGTGTTATCTACTACCATCTGCTCTGGTGCATGGGACATTAAAGGTATCTGTGTCTCCAGGGCATTATAAGGTTTTAGCTTTTGAGGATAATGGTAGCTGGAGCATCTTATGGGCAAAAACTTCCTTTTCCTCTATTGTGCTGCCTGCTCTCCTCTGTGCTGTGGTGTTACCTCCTGCTCCCCCAAAAAATCTAGATGGGAGATCTGGTGAAGGGGTGTGATTTGCTGAGCTACGCTGTATTCAGAGCATTTTAAAAAGTGAAGGTCCTCTAAAATAGCAACACAGTTAATGCTGTTGGGATCCCTTTGAGGGCAAGTGGAGGTGATGGAGCTGCTGAATTATGGCCATGAGCTTGTCTAAGGTGGCCAGGGTGGTGGACCCCTCCTGTGGATGAGGGTTGTGGGTTGTGTGCCCAGAACCTGGGGTGTGCTGAGGATGGTGATGAGGGAGCTGAAGGGAGGTGTCACTGCAGCTGGAACGGATGCTGCGTGGAGAGGAGTGAGGGGATGAACCAGGGTGTTGGAAGAAGAAAAGCTGTTCCTCCTGTCCTGTTGAAGAGCAGTGATTGCATGATCCCTGAGTTGTTGTTGTTGTGTGTTGGTGACACTGTGCTGAATGGACAAACCCAGCTGGGACTTCCCAATCCTTGCTCCATGTGGTTTTGTGCCCACTTCCAGCAGCAAAGCAGTTGTACAGAGCACGAAAGCAAATGAGGTCCCAGGTGCCGTGCTTCTCTCTGATTTATCCTTAGAAAAGAGCAGCCTGATGTCAGTCCCACAGGGGAAGCTGCTGAAACCAGCTGGCTGTATTTACAGCTTGTGGTGCTCTGCAGCGAGCCTGACCTCTGCTCCGCAGCAAAACCCTCTTGTGATGCAGGATGGCACTGGAGTGGAGATAAATTAAAGGCCTGAGGGTTTTATTAGGCTAAATATGAATGATAAAATTGCACTGGCATTCCTGCAGTTGCATAATTTAATGTAAGATTCAATTAGTTTTATCCTGCCCCTAAATTTTTAATTTTTCAATATGTTAAACTTGTTTTTCCCACCTTCCTCTTCTGAAAAAACTTGCACTTCATGGAAATATTCAGTCATGAGAAGACTGAAAAATACGAACAGCTTTGCAGATGCTACTGGGGCTTTTGGTATCCACACAAATTGCTGTGTGGGGTCAGGGAAAAAGGAAAGCAGCTGAAAGTTTTACTGAGTGTCTTGGCTCAAGGAAGGATCCCAGTCCTGTTCCAGGAACTTGCAAGCAGGTGTTGGTGGGATGTGGTCCGCCAGCCTCCCCAGGGGAAAGATGGTCATTAATAAAAAGATAAACTGATGCTGATGTAGACATTGAAGCAAAAGCAAACGAAATCCAGATCCAGACCAGGCACCTAGTGGCTGTGCCATATTGTCGCTCTCTCTACGTGATAAGATGCCTTTTAATGAGGGATGCCTATTACTCCCTCTCCTCCTATGGGAAAGCTTTTCCAGGCTTGTTCTCATCTAATGTTTAGGCACTTAACTAACAAGTGAATTTGTGCTGGAAATTACATGCAAAATTCTTCTTGGGCCAAAACTGCTTTTTGTCTTGCGTGTTGTTGTTGGAGACAGGGATCGCTCCAGCTCTCAGCGTAAAAATAGTCAGGGTCTGATGCTAGTAGTCTCCCTGATCTATTCAGAGACTGTAATTGTACCCCTGGTCTTTCATTTGCAAACCAAAATGAGCTATTTTTAATCTCCTTTTGTGAGATTAACTAAACATCTGCAGTTCTTTGTACCTGTTCCGGTCTGAATTAGATCTTTCTTGAATTGGGATGCCTGGGCTTGTCCTGTTTTTCAGATCCCCTACCGCTGCCTGAGCAATGACACTAATCTCCAGCTTCTCCTGAGCAGACCTTCTGTAATAATTGCAGAAACTCATTAGCCTCTCCTGTGGCCCAGTCATATCATTGGCTTGTTCTATCAACAAATGCACAAAGGTTGTCATCTTCCTGGAGGCTATCTGTTACACTCAAATAGAAGCTTTTTTTTTTCCTGTTTTCCTGTCCCCATTTCAGTAATTTCCCTGAACTCAATACCTGGTTCTTTCAGGATCTCTGCAGGTTTGTGGGAGACTCGCAGCCATTAGTACTATGTGTCTGAGAAGCATCTCTTGCAACTGAGAGGGAGAAGGATATCGGGCCAAATTTGCCAACATTGTCCATCAATTCTGATGTCTCAATAGCAACTCAAAGCAGCTGTGTTAAGGTTAGTGTCTGGCTGCCCTGAATGGTGTAGGGATTGAAGGATTACTCTGTAGATGCTGGGAAGATGCTTCCATGGTGATGTTGGGGTATTTCTACAGACATCGTCGTGGGTGTCCAGAGGGAAGCTTGGTGTGGGCTTCCCAGGTTTTAGGCCACAGCTGGTTACCTGACACAGGAATTTTGAATGTGTGAAGGTGGTTCTGGGTTTTACTACTGTTAATTACCCTTGACTGGAAGCTGTGCTGTTGTCTTTTTGAGATGAAAAATTGGAAGTTCTTTCTGTCTCTTGGCAGGAAGGCTTTAGAGGAGGCTTTGTCATGACCTTAGGAAGCTGCGTGGAGCTGCTTGGGTCTGCATGGACCTGTCTGCCCTTCTGCACTTCAAGCTGTCCCAATTTAAAGCTATTTAAATACTAATATATGACAGCTCTGCAAAGTCAAGTGAAAAACAAATATGCTGTACGGTTACTGTTAGTCAACAGCAGGACTGACTGATGCTTAATGGGTCAGGTTGCCTCAAGCACCAAAACTGACCACTCATAGCAAGTTGGTGTTTTTTTTTTTCCTTGCACTGGATGAAGTAATGCACAGAGCATCGTCTCTAATCATCAGGTCAATTTCTGTGACAGAAAATCTGATCAAACCCTTAATTTAACTTCAATTGATTAGATAGCACCGGCATGTTGAGAAGACACTTATAAAGACCACTTCAACCTTAATAAATCCCAGAGAAAAATAGACAGTTCTTAATTTTCCAGTTGGCTACATAGAATTTGTTAAAGCCATATTCTGTGAAAATTGGCTCACCCTAGAGAGCTTCTAGTCAATCACATTGTGCCTTAACAAAAGGTCTCAGTAAAGCAGCAGATGAGCACCGAAGACATGAATGGCTGAATGTGGTAGGTGGTTAAAAAATTACTTATTAAAAGAATTGTTAGTGCCCTTGTGAGTGAGTGATATAGCTGCTTTAGAGCATTCAGTGCTCTCCTGAAATGGGACTGTGGTGTCAGCAGCAGGAAATACTAATTGATTCGGCCAGGACAGGCATGTGTTGAATCTACGAATTATTTTAACTCAGGGTGTATTTTAGGGTCTTAACTCCTGAGTTTTGATTTTTGTGCATCTTGCCACCCAAAAGTGTGGTGGGGGCTGTGCAAAATGCCCGCTCCTCATCAACGATGTGAAGACTCACAGATGTCCGAATCCACTCACAACTTCCAAAGTCAAATCATGTGAGCTGAAGCTGCTCAGATCACAGAACAAGGCAGAGCTGAGTTTTGTGGGCTCTCATTTTACAAATGAAGACCCTTTCCACTGAATTCAGTGAACAGCCTCATTACTTAATGGAGCAATTACCTTACCAGCAATGTGAATTTTCTTTTGTGGATGTCTTACTATAAATCTGCTTTATATTACTATTGATGGAGCTAACACCTGTATAGAGGGGATTATTGCATAGCGAGGGTATTGTGGAAGGAGAGTGGGGTGTCTGATGTATGGGGATGATGCATCCACCTTCCAGCTGCTGTTCTTGATTCCAGAGCCGCACAAGGCTGCGGTATTTGTAGAGCAATCCTTTCAATATTTGTTAAAGCTATCTACAGTATTGGGTAGGGCTTCCTTTTCTGTTGAAATAGAGTTACTGAATGTATGCACAGAGATGTTTCCAATAGGATTATTTTATAAAGCAGAAAATAAACTGAAGCACTGCCCAGCTTGAAAAACATACTGGATTTTTCTTGAATTCCTACTGAATATAGAAATTTAAGGCTATTCTTAAAGAAGATTTTTTTTTTTCCTTTGCAAGGCCAAGTCTGATCTCAGTGCCATTTTTTTTCACCGATTTCAAGGAATAGTGGGTCTTCATTTGTAACCACAAACTTTCTACTATGTGAATTGGAAGAAGTAATTAAAATCTAAAGGGCTATTTCTGGCTGGAGTCTATGGACCTCAGATACTGTGACTGCTGAAGAGAACATCTTTTAATCAGCTGTAGTTGAGCTTTGTTCCTCTTTAGGACTTGGGGGAAACGGGAGTTCAGTAAAGAGGAAAATGCAAAATGTAAAAAGCCTTATTTTGAGGGCAAATATTCTCTTCTGTTCCCCACGTTTGTTACCATTAATGTTGCTCTTGATGAAAGCAGGTGAATGAAGGCTGTTTTCTGTGAGGAGAATAGGGTGAATCCATCTGAGCAGATTAGGAAATTCAAGCTGTGGTCTACTTTCCAATTTATGTTTAGCAGCTTGAAAATGAATCAGAGTGAAAACATTAAGGTAAACCCTACTCCTCTTGATCTAGTGATTTAAAATCAAAGATGAGGTGTGCAGGTGAAGACCCAAGATAGGAAACCTAATCCTAAGAATATCACTATCTTGATGTGAACAGTGGCATGGTCTCACCCCTGTCTTCCACAGGTGTGTGGAACAAATGATGTGAGAGAAACTCTGGCCAGATGCTGGATTTTCACCCTTCCCCACCTTGAGCAAGGCATTCGTAAGGACAAGCTGGGAGAGCTGCAGCATTTTTCTTTCACTGCAAGTATTGCAATAATGAAAATTTCAATTCAAATCATTGCATAACTCCAGGACAATTGGACTTTTTTTTTCATTAAGAGCAAGTTCATTTCTAGCTCTTGCAGAGAGAAACCTTGAGCTAAGTATAGCCTAAAGCATTTAAACAGATGGCAGATGAAAATAATGCAATGGTTGGAGCTCTTTTAATAATGACTCTTAGGGCTTAATTCATGACTTTAAAGCTCTTGGGGTTGGAAGTCTGAGGACCCCTGGGGTCCGAGGCACATCAATAACAGTAATAGCCTCTCCATGGATTGATGAGTTTAACTGAGAAATGAAGGAAACCAGCTGTGTTCAGTAATGATGGTAGACACATCACAACTCTTGAGCAGTGCCCTGTCTGCATGTACCTGGGATGTTTTACCTGGCAAACACAGACCTGAACAGTTCAGGAGGGTATCCTGACCTGGTGCTTGTAGGCTGCAATTCTTAGTTGAGCTGGAGACTTTTACATCTCCAGCACGTGTGTGTCTTTAAAGAAGGCAGGTATCAGAGGTAGTGTCCAGGCCCTTCACAGTGTTCCCTACATGTATTATGGTCCTCTGTTTAAATGCAAACACGTGGTCCTGGTTTATGGTCTTGAACCTCCATCTCAGACCCATCACCTGGGGGTTAACACCCCCTTTGCATATCAAAGGGCTGTGCTGGAGGTGCACAAAAGTGAAATCTCTGGCCCTAGATGATTAATGGCAGGGGTTGTAGCTGCAAATCCATGAATTTTTGTTCTTTAAAAAGTAGTAAGGCAATATATCCTGGCTGTCAGGATAGAGGTAATTCAGGCAGGGCTGCTACTGCTAGACTGGAAAGCTGTTCCTTTCCAGCAAACAGCCGTATGAGATTCCTACTCCCCTCTCATCTGAATGGAGGAAAAAAAAACCCAGCCCACCCTGTTTAGCAGGCAAGTCAGCTCTCTCGCAGTCTGATAAATACTCCAGGCTGGATAGTCTTGCTTCCTCCACAGAAACGCTGGAAGCCATTTGCCAGCTGTTTGCTCTGACCTACAGTCATCGGTGTCTGTCAACACACACTTTTTCAGGGGTGGCAATGTGAGATCTAGCAACAATCCACTAATCTGCAGCGTTGCCCGAAGATCTATTAGACAAGCTGAGCGAGGAAAAAGCCAGAGCTGGAAACTGCCTTATGCTTCCAATCTTAACTGTGAGAGGTGTTTAAAAAAAAAAAAAAAAAGACTTTAAAGTCAGGTAAGAAAACACTCATAACCTAGGCTGCCTAGAAACAGCATATATGAATGAGAGCATCTATTTGGACTAATGTTGATTGGATTTAAATTTAAATATTGGATGTAAACAGATCTGTTAAGTGGGCTTTTATGTGCCTTGCGCACAGGAGTGGGACAACTGCCCCTTCCTCTGGCTAAACTGAATTTCAGATTGGTTTCTCAGGTGAGATTTCTTTGAAGTCTTTGCTGTATGGTGGGTAAAATAATGCTATTACTGGGCAGAGGCTCTGTGACCAGCTGTGGGGAGCCCCAGGGACTTTGAAGCAGTGGCAGCCCTGTGAGCTGTGGTCCCTTTGCAAGGTGGCACAGGTTCCTCTGCCTCCTCAATTTCACCTGCAGGGGCTGTTTCACCCCAGCTAAGAGGACTTCATGGATGAGTACATGTCTTGTACAGCTCCTACCTGCTCCATCTGATGTCTCTTGGCAGAAGTGGTCCCCTGCAGAAGGGGTGAACTGGCCACGTATGTGCAGCAGATGTGTCAGTTTGGTACTCTGGGAGGTAACATCTGTACTTTGTCCAGACAAAACTTCTGATTGGGAAAAGACCTGTCCAGGGGAAAGAAGTTTGAGCTGTGCTGAGCGTATAGAATTATTTTTTTTTTCCACATCTCATAAATATTCTGCAGCAAATAGCAGGGGCTATAAAACAAAAAAGTACATGATTTTGTTATCAGCAAAACACTCATGCTGTCACTTGAATTCTCCTCAATCAGAAACTTTGCCAAACCAGCATTTTTTTTTTATTGTTGCAGCCGAAAAAGTTTCTTGGAAACAAAATCACACTCCAGAATTAATAAATGCTGATCTGAAAGTTCCCTTTCAAGGGGATGATTTGCTGGGCAGGAATTCAAGTTCTCTTGTTTGTCTGAGGCAGCTTGTTCTCTTCTGAAGCGCTGTGTGCATCCCCCTGCTGCTGTGAGGCAGCACCTCTGCCACCGAGGGTGGCTCTACACCAGCACCTGGGACACGAACTGCCATCGAGAGAAATGGCCACCCGTGGCTTCATGTCCAGCTCTTCCAAGCAGCTGGTGCCCTCCGTGGCCTTGCTGCTGGACACGGCTTGCTGTTCCTTCAGCATCTCCTGCAGGAGGAAGGCTTGGGTGCTCACTTTGTCAACAGCTTTGATACAACCTAGGAAAGTGGCTTTTTCTCCACCTTCTTGCAATGATCCTTCTCTTTAGGTGGTGGTGGTTGGAACTGGAAAGCCTCCCTGCGTAGGGACTCACACGAGCAAGGTGACAGCACAAACTGAATGCATGTTCATGCAAAGCATGCTGCTGCAGTTCAGGTAGGCTGTTATTTTGGTTTTGTTTTTCCCCCAGTTGTGTAGTGTGAAAATTACTTGTGTTCTGGATACTTGTGTTCTTCACCTTCTTCCTAAGATTCCAGCTATATAAATTGCCTTTAAACCTTAATATCTCCTTCCCTTCTTTCCCTCTTTGATTAATCCCACTGTTGCTTGAAGTGTCTGGAAGAGTGGAGAAACTTAACCCAGGAGAGCAGAGGAAAATCACCACTGGTTTAAATGAGTTAAAATTTCTGAGGTGGAAATCAGTGGTGTATCTAAAGAAATGACTCCTCAGCTGTTGCGAAGGAGAGCAGAGACCTTGCTGGCCCAGCTAAGGCATGCTGCTGAGCTTGTGGACAATGTTTGTGGGAGATGTGAGGAAGACTCCTCTTCAGGCAGGGTGCAGCGATGTGCAGAGCTGCTGCGTGGAGAGAGGCATCTCCTGGTTGCTGCAAAGCTAAGACAGAGGTTTGTGACCGCAAGTCCCCACTCTGAGTGCCTTGGCTGATCTCCTGGTTTTCCTTGATCTCTTGTTGTCCTTTCCAGAGAAGTTTGCAAGAAAAGCTCTTTCTTGCTCACTTCCCATTCCCAGTTGTGCCCAGGCCACTCTGTTGAGATCCTGATATGCAAAACAAACTGGTATTGAACCTGAGGAGCTAATCTCCTACTCTCTATTTAGTGCTGACACTTGAGGACATTGGCTGTCTTGAACTTATGTTCAATTACATCTGTCTTTAAGCCAGCTAGGTGTCTCTGTCTGTAATTACATGCTCTGCATCTCTAGCACACTTTCCTGACTTGTTTTCTCAGCTTTCTCTGAGCCTTCTGCTCTGCGTGTTCCCAGGGACCTCGGGTCAGACCAGCAGCCCCTGTAAACCAGGACACTTTGACTTGAGCTGTCTGCTGTGCTGGGTCTCAGACTGACTTGTCCCTCTCTCCTTCCCAGCCTGTTGTCCTAATCAGAGGTACCTGACTGTCAGACCTCTCTGCCTCGGAGTGGCCTTTTAACCCTTCCTGCTCCCTATCCCCTAATAGCTCACCTGATCCTCTTGCAGTGGATAGTCATCCTGGCCAGTGCAGACAACTCAGTCCAACCCTCTTGTTCCTCAGCTGCCAACTGCTGTCACTCGGATCACTGTAGAAATCGGCTTACATCAGTAAGGTACAAAATGAGAAAAATTATGCCAATGAGCATAGCTGTCCCCCAAACACCCATCCCATGTGTTCCTATCTCAGGTTGATGTCAAGCACCTCAACTAGCTCGCAGGTGTGAGCCTCCATCCTTCTGACCCATTAACTGCAGCATGAAGAGGTGTCGCACTGGGGGAGTTGGAAAGCTTCTCAGCAATGCGGCAGGGCTTTAACTGTGTCTCATCTTCTGAGTTACAAGAGCTTGTTCAACAGCCATGGGTAATTTCTTTAGCTTAAGCATGCATCATAACTCATTTTCTTGAGTATCAGTTGGAGAGCTCTCAGGGTTATGGTCTGTACCTCAATAATTCTCATATTCTGAAGTGCAGAGGAAGCATCTTTGACTTCCTATTTTCTCTGATGTCTCCTGTCCTCTTGCTTCTTCTGCCAGATGGCAGGATTGGCTGAACTTAGACTGTTAGGGTCAAGGAGTGATGGAGAAGTTGTTTTCATACAGCAGCTGGCTGCAGAGGCACCTCACCTTGATAGGCTGGTGTGCTCTGAACATTAAGGTGCCTCACCTTGTGGCTCTTATTTGTACCTTCAAGAATAAGTGGGTTCAAGCTGAGATAAGAACACCAGTGGTGTTGCTGCTGCCAGGGTTGAGGTCTGAGCTTCCTTACCTGACAGCAATAACGATGTGGTGGGCACTGAGGTCCCACCTTGAGGTTGGATTTGGGGAAGCACACCTTGGGCTATGGATTTGGCACAGATGAAGGCCAGCACATGTGGGCAGGGGACCTGGGCTGTGTCCTTGCTGGTCATCTTACCTGTTGCTGGAGTGGCACTATGTCTTGCAACTGTACCCTTGTCTTGTGAATGGCAGCCTCTTGCAGAGGCCCCATTGGCAGGAGTGCTCAATGGATCTCAGTATTTGCTCCCTATCGGCTATATATCAATAACCCACCCCCAGCATGCACAGCAAGTGAGTCCAGGCTACAAAGTGCCTCATTTCATGGGGCAGTGCAGCAAAACCCAAGCTGAACAGCCATGGCCATTTAATTCTTGGCTGATGAATGAGCCAGCAGTTTCCTTGAGAGCCAGGGCAGGTTTATTTTCTTTGTGTTTTCCTCAATTTTCGTCTCTTCTGTTGTATTGCTTCTAAACCCATAGCCTACAGCAGTAGGTTAAGAAAACAACTCTACTCAGTGAGATGCAGCAGAGCCTGTGGAAAACACACTGAATGGAGACAGTGAGATGATGTCTGTATTTTTTGCAGAGTAATCTGCACCTAGTGTTTTGGGAGTGCTCTTGGCACTGGCTGTTTGTGTTAATTGGGCATCGCTGCTGGAGCCCTAAAATGCCTTGAAGACACAATCCAGCCTCACAGCTTTCCACCGTTCCTCTCTTATCTTGCTGACTGAAACAGCAGAAACCTGTAAGGGTGGTGTTTTACGTGTGTTGTATTCCCATGTTGTATCGCAAAGTCTTTAGCAGTGTGTGTCAAGTCATTGGCACTGAATAAGGGTCTGTCCTCAGGGTGTGATGAAGCAGGTATATTCCACCTCTCCACCCAGGCAATCACACTCTTTAGGTATGGGTAAGGAGCCTGAGGGCATGGGGGTTTAGAGGGCTTCCTAAGGCTTCTGCTGCTGCTCAGGACAATTTCTCCTGCTGTTACAGACTCATCCCTCCTTTTGGCTTATCTGTCCTTTCCCCTTGCTTAAGCAAGTGTTAATCTGAGTCTTATTAGTGCTTCTCTTCCTTCATTGGCACTTGCTAGGACAATATTGCTCCATCTTAAGATCTGGTCTAGTTGATGATGTATAACCTTGATTCCTCCTTGTCCAGCTTTGACTTAGGGAAGTTATGCCAGGGCAAAGCTTCACATTAGCTGACAGACTGCCATTGCCCTTTGCTGTATGCTGCTACTACCTCCCAGAGAGGTCTCTGTAAGTTATGTTTCTTAAGAGTTGAGCATCAGGATGCTTTCAAGTGCCTGTATAAATCAGGTCACCGGCTGTGGCTGAGAACCATCCAGCTGTGACGTGCAAGCCAACTGGTGATTGTGTGGGATGCACATACTGGAGGTAGAATTAGCAAAAAGACCTTGATGTGGTCAGTTTGTGACCATACAGTGAGCCTTGTCCCATTGTGAAACAGGGAGGTGAACCTGGACCCATATGTGCTCAGCAGTCATCTCTGGTGTGTGTGGGGATGGGAGAGCCAGCAAGGGGACCTCATTGGATGCCCCACAACAGAAGATGCACCCTGGAGCTCTGCATATGTAACTTATTTTTCATCTTTTAAGAGCTCTTGGGAACAGTAAAGTTGCTCAAGAAATGTCTTCACTGATGTTGGTGTTAATCTGAAGTACTAGATTACATCTCCCAACAGCAGACTTTAATTTTATGAGATGCTGTTTCAACCTATCAGAAGTGTTGTTTGGATATAAAACAATTTAATTCCAGTGAAACTTACTGAATAAATGTTAATTATTTTAAGTTCATTAAATATATCAGGTTATATATTTATTATATATGTTATTTTCAAGGAAGACTTAATTGGAAAAGGAACTGGAGACTTTTAACTGCTTATCTGCCAGTCTTGGCCAATTATTTTCTGTAGCCAGAGTTAAATGCTTTTCCACTGAAACAGGATGAATACGCAGAAAAGGAAGAGCCTTGGAATATCCTTGCCTTGGATTTCAAAGAAGCTTCTCATCTCATGAGATAGAGCTGGAGATACCCCTGGAGTGTGGCAGCCTCATCCAAAGCCTTTGAAGTCAGTAGGGCTGGGGTCAGTTGTGAGAACATCTGTGAAGTAGGGCATGGTCTGCTTTACTTGCCTGAAGCATTCGCTTGAGCACTGAAATTAGTATTTGATCAAGGAAGAATTCCGTCATCTTGTCTTGTACAGGACCTCTCTGTCAACACTGACTTGTGCCACGCTGCAGATAATGCTGAACGGTGAAGGCATTTTGCTGCTCTTGGGCTGAATCATTTGGATTTGAGGGCACCCAGTAATAACTTCTTCCAAATTAATCTCCGGGACTTCTGGAAAGATTTTTTTTCAAATGCACTTTTCAAAATCGATGAAATCCTTTCTTTAAAACCTTTTCCCAGTTTAAAGAGCTGTGAAGCATTTTAAGGACAAAGATCTTTCAAATATCGCAGGGTTTTAAATCCTCCTCCCACTCATTCCTTGTGCTATATCTTCTGCAAGGTGATTATTAGCCTTTGCTAATTTTTATCAGCATTATTAAATGCTTGTAGCCTTAAGTAGATCTTGCACTCACCTGACTAGTGAATACCCTTAATATTTAAAGCCTCTCACCGTTTTGAACTCTGGTCCTCTTGTACACTCAGAACATTGTTCGTGCTCCCTTGATTGCAGATTTTGCACCAGGGATGATTTGCTGGTACCTCTGTAGCTCTCAACTGAGCTATTTCGTGGTGTCACAGGCTTGCTTCAAGACTCGGCGTGGCTCTCCAGTGCCTGGGGTGAGCAGACGTGGTCAGCACAGACAAGTGACCTGCTCCTGTTGAAAAGCACGTGTGGCTCCTGCTCTCCAAGCTGATTCTGTCACAAGTGTTTTGCCAGGCTTCTCATCAGCATGATGTGCTGAGTTAGAAAAATGTAATTCACCATATATTAGGAAGAATAAGCAATTATCCCTTGTCAATTAAGCCTTCAGTCAGTGCATATAAACAGCTGGGGATGCAGAACAGTCTTGACTTAAAATCAGAGAACCTTTTTGGAGAGCTTGTTCATTTTCATATATTTACCAAATTTTCTTCCTATAAAAATATCACGTCGTCTTTAAAAAAAAAAAAACAACCAAACTACTGTGACTTAATCCTCTTGGTCTCCAGGGCAAATGATGTATTTTTAGGAGTGACTAATTAGCAAACATGTAGGGGGAGGGTGTGGGGGGACGATGACGACTTTAAAGCTGCTCTGAAAGGAGTGCTGTTACTTGAAACGTTCGGGTGGTGGTTGTTGGTTATTATGCATCGCCAGCTGTTTCTAGCTCAGATGGACGAGGCCGTGCTCCTGAACCATAAAGGCTGAGCACTTGCCCCCCTGGCTTTGCTGGGAGCCCGATGCCCGGGGACTAACAGCAGGCAGACCCTGCCAGGGAGCAGCATCGATGGTGTGTGTGGGGTGGTGCTCCTTGGCAAGCGTTGCTAATAAGCCATTATAAGGCGAAGCGTAGCACGCATGGCGGTTAATTTTGGCTTTAATTTTACTTAATAGTTCATAACATTTAATCTCAATATTTAACTAGCTTAAATAGAATGAACATCTTGTGCACTTTTTATGTTAATTGGCAATATTTTGCTGCTGACTGCTCTTGTGTTCTTAGTCCTCCTAAATCTTTCCCTTGACCTTAATTGATGCTCTCCAGGCTTTTTGCTGTGACACAACTGAAACAGGTTACTTCTTTCTTCTGCTTCTTACCACCTTTAAATAGAGAATATTCACTAAATAGTGGGGAAATGATAGCTGAGTCACTGGTGTCGCTGCCTTGGATGGCTGCATAGTCTGGAGGGGTCTATGGTCAGCCAGACACCAGATGCCTGCAGAATCTTTGGGGAGAATTTTTTCCCTTTCCCGTGAATGGTAATGTACAACTTTACTTGCAGACAAACCAGTATTTCCAAACATAACTGCTTTGAATGACCTAAGGCCAAGTACAGGCTGCAATTCCAAGTGGAGAGAGGAAAACTGCAGAACTTTTCCATGACTAATACGCCTCATTCACCAAAAGAAGCTGAATTTATTTTGTTTTTGCTAAATTGCCTCTCTTTTAGGCCAAAATGGACTTTACCAAGGAGTGGAACAAATGACACCATTTTGAGGGTACTTGCAATGGATGGCTTGGGACACAATTGACTTTTGGGAAGAGGCAAAAGCAAATGAGCAGCTCTCAAGTCTATTTTGTGGAGAAAATGCCCTGAACCTTTGCCCCCAGTGGGGCAGTAATTCTTCTCTACCAGCACAGCTGAGCAAGGATGATTTTCTTTCTCCTCTTCTGGGGATGGGTAGAACAGCAGCAAAAACCCTATGTACTGTCCTCTGTCTGATTAAATTTTGGTTGGAGAACTTCCTTCTGTCCACAGCCTCTCTACCTACTGCTTATAAAATGAATGGAGTACTGTAATTCATCCAGCCTGTGTTCCCCTTAATAAACTACATCATATTAGAGGGTCTAATAGGTACTGGGAGCACTTCTATACAACTCATCAGTATGCTTATGGAGTGCGTTTCCCCCTCACCTTTCTCCAGGGTATCCATAAAAGTACAGATCCGCAGTCTGTGCTCATCGTTAAACGGGAGGTAGTCGGTATTATTGCTTCTCATGGGACTGCAAAAGTACAGGTTGCATAAACTCATTTGCACCAGCCAGAGGTTAGAGGCCTGTATCTAAACTTCGTCTTATCGCCAGAGTTAATATATGGTGATAGGTGCTGGTAGCAGAATGATTGATTGAGGTTAATTTGTGTGCTGACTGAGGCATATGGGTAGGGAAGGAAGATGTCCATCTTACGAATCACATGAATACGTATTTTCTCTCTCTCTCTCTCTATATATATATATGCATTGGGATCAACTACTTCTGCTGAGCTTATCAGGAGGAATAGAAACTTGAAGCATGTCAAACAAAACTAGAATTATCTGTCTCTGTCACTGCTGTTCCTTGTCTTGGTCGGGTCAGCCTATATGTAGCGAGGAACTTGCATGGGTTGGGATGCAGAGGGGCTGTGCCTGGAGGGCTCTCTGGGGTGAGACATGTCTCCTCCAGGAAAATCCCGTGTGTGCAGAGTTGCTCTGTGCTGCTCTTGACACAGGAGAGTGATCACAGGGCTCACCAGTTCTGCCCTTGCTGTGCTCTTGGATCATCAGTCACTCTACGCTGGCCCCATGCTGGGACAGCTCTCCAACAGCCCCAGTTCAGCTTTCCTCTCCTGCCAGAGGAAGGTCGTGTGGGCTGAGGCATCAGGTCCTCTTGCTGCAACATGAGGGCTCCTCATCAGTCAAGTCCTGTGCAGCACATGGGCAAGTAATACCCCAAAACTGCCTGGGGCTCCAGTAATGAACAGCAAAGTGTGCACTTTCCTTGCCTGTGCTTGCCAGATAGGGGAAACTGGGCAGTGATGCCATGCCAGGATGGAGATGTTGGTGGTACCTCTTCCTCCTGCTCTATGTTCTTCCCTCCAGGAGTTTTGAGCTCGTGAACAGAAATGCCTAGAGCCATGTACTGACTTGCAGAGCAAAATGATTCATTTTTCCTGCCTGGCCTAATAGTGAGCCCCATGGGAGCAGCCGATGCCCCATGGGATCCTCCATCCTGGTGTGTTGCTGAAGAGCTTAGCAGGACTGTGCTTGGAGCATCTCTGTGGCTAAGCTCACAGCTCTTGGCAAGGGACCAGAGCAGCTCCCTGGAGGGAGAAGCATGGGCCATGCCAGCTGAAGCTGTTTGTCCTCCATGGGAAGAAGCATTAACAGAAATTGAAATTTATTAAACCTTGCCACACAATTATTTAAGGGTATATTAGTCTTTCGTCCTTCCTACCTCTTTTCCAGGTTGATGCTGTCCCTGCTCTGCCTGGACTTCAGGGTAACCAGATGACTGCTACCATCTGTAATAACTCTAGGAACAATAACAGCAGCAACTGCAGTTTAGCAATTGCTAACTATGTTCTTTATTGAATTTTGTTATAGCTGTGCAATTAAGCTCGGCATAGTACGTTACAGTTAATGCGTTTATTAAGAAATCTAGTGAACCAAAACAAACATATCCATACCTGATCTGACAAACTTATTTTCCACCAAAGTTAATTAAAGAGAGAGGATTCCTCCTGACTTAAATATCTTCTTGTCTTGCACCTTAAAAGCAGCTAATTCTAAGCTAATTGGATTGTTAACCACTCTCAACAGGGAGCGATTCTGACTGCAGGGGTTTCCCAGACACACTGGGACATGGTGGGCACCGTGCAGGTTAAGCAGGACTGAGCCCAGTGCAGGGCAGCAGGAGGGGGTATATTTTGATATATAGATCAGGCAGGAAAGGGGGAGGCTGGGTCTCCGAAGCCAGGAGCTGAGGTGTCCAAAGAAAACCCTGAGGGGTCTTGGCTTGGGTGAACTCGGCACAAACCTGGAGGCCACTGGTTGTCTGTGGACTAGTGCCTCTTGTCCTCATCTTGGAGGAGTTTTGCAGTCCCTGCAATAGCAATCAATTTAGCAGGCACACTGGTTTCTGACAGCAATGTCTCCTTCAGGTGCATATTATTGCAGGAATGTTATACTGTGGGAACCGTTGTGTTGAGGTGGAGCCAGTTCCACAGTGTTCAGCAGATTCTGCAAACTCTTTAAATGCTCTTATGCCTAGAGAAGGTTTGCATTATCTGTATTAAGGTAAAAGCAGCAGTGAAGAAGGCTTCCAGGCAAGTATGTTCCTCCCTATTCTGCTTTTTCTTTTTTTTGAAACTACATCACTGTTCCAATAAAATTTACTTCTTCCTAGAAGCCTTGTCTCGCTTATAAGCCAGAGGATATTATTTTCCTTAAATCCTCAGAAGGGTGGATGTGCCCCAAAAGGTGATGAGCAGAGGCAATGTTGAACATCATCACCCAAACTGTCCCACCTTCTCCAGTGTTGCTCAGCTCAGCAGAAGGAGGGGCATGGTGGAAGTGAGGGCTGCGTCCTAAGGTGGCTCAACCAAAATCCAGAAAGGGAAAAACACCCTTAGGCAGGCTTTTTTGGGGCTGCTTTTGTGATGGTTGCTGTGGGTCTGAGCCCCAGGAGGTGCTGGGTAACATCAAGCATCCTCTCCCCATGCCAGCGCTGCAGCCCATCCTCTGCTGTATGGTGGGCATGGAGGCCTGTGGGCAGCAAATTGCTGATCATGGGCAGGGTAGGAAGAAAACTGGAGTTTTAATTGTGGGTGTTTTGTTAGTGATCCCATAAATTTTGCTGAGGCTTTTGGCTGTGTGCTCTTGGTGGGACTGTGAGGGTGTGGTTGGACCAGATGTTGGAAAGAGGATTTGGGAGACCAGGGGAGAGCCAAGCAGGCTGCCTTGTGTCAGAAGCAAGCCACTTCTTCATCTCTTTAAAATAAGATTTTTTGCTGAAAGCTATCAGTTTTCCAATGGAAATATTTCAAGGTAACTTTTTATAGGGATGAGCAGAAATAAAATAATACTAATTACTGAGGTTGTGTGTTGCCTTTTTCTGAAAATTATAGTTTCAGTTAAATAGCAACTCTTAAGACAAGATGCTCATCTCCCCAAAAGTTAACATTCATAACAGTAATAAGAGAAATAGTAAAAGACTGGTTTATAAACTCTATCAGTTTTGTGTCCTTTTGAAAGCCTGTATTTAACTTTCTGCAAATAAAACTTCATTGTCTTCTACAAATTTCTGACCATCTCCATGTGTAGCTGATCTTTCCCAGAGAGCTTCTGAGACACTGCGGCTGAAACACTTGGAGGCAAACTTTGTTTTCTAAAGATGGTTGTAGAGATCCTGTCAGCTCTGTCACTTTGTCCAGCTTAATACTGCAATCTCTTTAAAAGCTGTCATTGTGTCTGCTGTCTGTTAAGTAAGAGTGATATTTTTTAATAGCTAGAAAACTGTTTACTTATGTTTGAATGTCATCTAAGATTAAAAACTTTATTCAATTACCTTCCGAATGGTACCTCAGTATGATCTGATGATATACATGTAGTAATGCGAACTGATTTGATTTTCTCCGACTGAGATATTCATCACAGGAGGTGAAAAACCAAAATATTCTTCAGCAGTAAATTAATATTCTTCCCCGTCTCATAAAAGATCAAATACATGTCGTATTTGTATATATTTTAAGCTTGTTAAGATTCAAATTGTGCATGGTCTTGTAAAGTTTTCTGCTGCCCTTTGTGAGGAGTAGCTGTTTATTCATTATTTCTGTAATGAAAAGTGAGCTCTGGCTCATCGACATTGATTTCCATTTCACGATGTCTGGACCTTTTGGTTTCAGGGGGAGCACAGCTGTGAGTCGGTGCATAGCTGAGCCTCTTTAAAACAGTTAAACCATGAATTACGTCAGGACTGGACCTTCCTCTGTCTCCTGTTGGGAAGCCAAATTCTAATTTTAAGTGCTGTTGGTCTTTGCAGGTGCTTTCCGGGGTGGTTGAGCACCTTCTCCTTTCCAGCTTTCTCCCTGCTTTCTTCACCATACCTATAAACTGCCAGACACTATAGAAAGTGAAATTAAACCAAATTATCTTCAGCACCCTTGAGTAAGCGATGCCCTGGAGTGCCTCTTTTGGCCATACTCCTCACACCTTGTCTGTGGTGTTCTTGTCTGGTCCGTGCAGCAGTGGATGGAGATATTAAAGCACAGAGAAATGTATGTTTCAGGAGGATAGGAGGCCTGGCTAAGGCTGCTTGGTGTGGGACTCATCTCTTCTGTAATCTCTCTGATCGCTTGCATGCTGCTGGCTGTTCCTGCAAATAGCTGCTGAACCTGAGATAGGGATGCTTTTGATTAGAGCATGCTGGGATGGAGACAGAATGTGCCTGCCTGATGTTTCCAAAATAGGAAACCTTCCTAGCACTGCCACGTTACAGCCTTCAGATGGGAAAATTATGCATTGACTTTCTCAGGAATTTTCATATTGTTTTTCCTCTACAGCACTTGAGTCACTTCCATTTAATAAACTTGCTTGGGGTGAGGTTAGGGGGAAGGTTGTGCACTGTAATGCAGCCCCATTTGAATTTTATAGCAGTTTAGTATAACTTGGCGTGTGCAGCCTTTCCTTATTTTATTTCTTTAATAGCCACACAGACACTTTCATGCCGCTGGAGTATCTGCCACTTTGTTAATATGGGGAAAATTGTGCCTTCTAGGCACCAGTTGCAATCGTGGAGCTGAAGAGCCATTGTCCCTGGGGAAAAGTTGAGTGGGAGCGTGTTCCTGCAAGGCAAGGAGAGGATGCCTTTGTGGAAAGGTCTCCTCAGCAGCAGTGCAGTCAGCTGTGGTCTAGCCCAACATCATTCCTGTTTGGTATTGGACTAGCCTGACATGACCCCGGGAAGTTTTTCATTGGGCTTCAGTAGATTGGTGTTGGGTTTGACTAGTGCCAGCATGATATTGATTAATGGCCATAAATAAGTACTATGTTTCTCTGTCTGATGGCAAGAGAGTGGTCCAAGTTCCTTCCTTTGGTGATGGGTGTCTCTTTCTAAACCACAATCATAGTGCATTTCAAGGGATTCCCTCTCAGTTATGGAGAACAGCCTCAAGCACTGCAAAATGTCTCTGAGAGTGCAGCCAAAGTGGGGGTCGATGCTGCTGGTCCTCGTGGGGCAGATGGACACTGCGGGGGCACAGAAGATGGTTTTCCACATGCTTGATGTCCATAGCTCAGAGTTGGGGATGGAGTATCTGGATCTCCTCTCTGTCAGAACAAAGCAAACTTCACATCTTGTCATTTGCAGTGATGCCACTGGGCTTGCAGAGAAGAGGGCAGACTGAAACCATGTGAAGAAACAAGGCTGTTCTGCAGCTGTGGAGAGAACTGCAGGCTTAGGGAGCATCAGAAACTGGATGTTTTATGACATAAAGTTCCTGCAAAACTTTTCTAAAACTAAGGACACTTACACCACTGTCCTTGTCTACTTCAAAGGACAAGAAATTGTTACGTTCCCTGAAAAAGGCTCATTCTGCATGTAGGTTTATTAAGTACCTGAGGTGTGAGAGTTGAATTTTATCAACCGTATAAACCCAGCAGTGGCTTTAATTCTTTGTTAGGCTAAGATAAAAGATGGGAGAGTGAGAACATGATATGGAGAAAATATTTTGTTGGTTGCAGTGGGGTGCAGCTATCAGCTGGACAATGCTGGGCTGGGACTTGAGCATGTCACCAGGAAGGATCTGTTGGCTGCTTGTTTTCAGCCAAACACAAGCTAAGGGGATTTTTGGTTGGTGGTTTGTGGGTTTTTTTTTTTTTTTGGTTTTGTGGGGGTTTTTTGTTTGGTTTTCGCTTTTTTTTGTTTGGTTTTTTTTTTTTTTAGATCAGTATTACTTACCTCAAGGGGGTAGTTCTATAATCATGGCTGGAAAGGACACCATATGTATCTGAGTGACGGGTGGCATTTGAACCTTCCAAAATGTAAACTGTGAAACAGTGCATACGTCCTTAATGGGCTGCTCTCTTCTGTAGTTTTATGCAAAGGCTTTGAGTAACTTCTGGCAGAAACCCTTGACCTGGTATATTTTAGGACTGAATTTCTCTTTTTCACGGCTTCCTCTCATTTGGTGTCTCGTATCTACTCTGAGATGGGCTAATGTTCTCCCTTTCCAACTGATGAGCTCTCATGTCAGACCACAAATGCTCATTAATACTTAAATCCACGAGTGTGAATTTAGAGGGTTGGGTTTTTTTTAATCCTACTTTATTAATCCAGTCCTGGAGGTCACTCTGTGGCTGCCGTGCAGTAAAGCTCAGCCTTGGAGCTGGTCTCTCCCACCCAGGTTGCCATCAGAGTTTACAGTTGTCCTGCCTGAGCCAGTGCTGGCACTGAAAGTGCCAAAGTTGTCCTCAGGCTCAGCCCTGGAGAGCCAAGCCTCCTCCACAACCTCACTTGCTACTAATTCTTGTAGCACCCTCTTTTTTTTTTCTAGTTCCAACTAGCAATTTCCCATGCAGTTTTATTACCAAGTTCCTTACAGATGTCCAAATAGATGAGACCTACCACATTTCCCCTGTTGAATACCAGTTATCTTTTTAAAGAAAGATATTGGATTCAGTCTGGCATGAGCTTCCCTTTGTAAAGTCATGCTACATTTTATACCACTTTCCATTAACTACCGCATCTTTTAATTATTGTTCCCTTCATAACTTGTTCAGGAAATCTTACACACTATTGCAGTCAGATTAATGGGCTTCTCTTAAACACAGTTTTACGTTTGCTGTTCCCTAGCACGCACTGCCATTTATGCCTTGATAGATTTATTTTTTTAATTATCATTATCCTCAGGAATTACCCGGTCCCCCTAACTTGAGTGCGTTAAGCTCTGGGTTTTACTTCCACTTCAGATGTGGGTGATTTCCATTTTTATTATCTCATTCGTATTAGTCATCCTATTTGTGTCCCAGAGCTCAAAATCCACCTTTTTGAGTGCAAATTGAAGCTAAGTGTTCGTTTAGTTTTGGGGCCATACTAAGTTATATTTATTTTCCTGCTGTGCAGGAGCTCCCCCCACACACCCCCATGGTGGATGCTGCATTGAGTAGACCTTGGTCTGAGGTGGTGACTTGTGGAGGTCGTGCAGAGAAGAGTACAAGAGAAGCAGGGCATGCAGTAACTCTTCCCTGGTGTAATCTTCTAGGCTTTAGTGATTTGCTTTGAACCTGCCTGCTGCCACAATGAGCCCTGTGCCTTTTTTGCCATCTGCTTTATATGCCCGACATCCTCTCGATGCATTATCCTAGGGCTGGCTTCAGATCCTGCCAAAGCCACCTCCATCCTGAAGGCTCTTGTTCAGCATCTTCCTCAGCTTCTTCCTATTATCACGCACATTCCTTGGCTGTTTCTCACCAGCCACGTTCAATTCCCTCGAGGAGCAGAATGTTCTTTAACTCCATCACTGCCTTGAACATGGAAATGCCAGCAAATTCCCAGGTCTGCTCTGACATGAGTATCACTTTATATCTTGCATTTATTTTCTCCCTTATATCTTGATTTCCTGCCTTAGTGACCCATGCAGAGCACTTCAAACCTCTGGGAGCAGCACTCTCCACCCATTTCCACTGCTCAGGCCAAAGGGATAAGTGGCACGGTGCAGTAAAGTTCCTTCCTTTGGTAGTAAGGAAGGACTCATCCTTTCTTCTGATGAGTAGTTCTCAACAGCTTCCTTAGGTCCCCATACCATAAGTCCCCACAGCATGCTTTCATACTCTTTCCTACAAACCATTACCTGAACGACGAAGCAGAAGATGTCAGATGGGAGCAATGGGTTCAGAAGAGTAAGAGAATGGAGATGTCCTCAGGGAAGGCTGGCAAATGGGATGTGCTCAGGGAAGGGGACTTGTGTCTGAGCTGGGGAGGAGGGAGGGACGACTATAACTGGGGAAAGGGAGGGGAAAACAGAGTCCTCCTGCCAGGGCTTCCTGTAGGTTGCTGTCATGGGAGATGAAGAAGAAGTTTAGAAAAAACCCAGGACCCACTAGAGTATTGAGAACAGAACATTTTCTGATTAACCAGAGTTTCCCAGTCCCCATGCTTGGACAGAAAACAAGTTTCTGTTAAAAGAGGTGCTGGCACTGTGCCTCGGAGCTGAGTAAGAAATGCCTTGGGTTTTCACCAGGGAGAAGAAGAGGAAGGAAAAAAGCCATCCTTCCTGATCTGATATTCAGTGCAGCTTGTTCTGTATTTCCTAATACACTCTGGGAGATGCCGTTCCCTCCACGCTGCTGTTACTAGCTTTATAGCTATCATTTATTTCTATTTATCCTATCTAAACTGCTCCTGCCCTGGGCACAAGACACATTTTAGTAAGGGAGGAAGATAATCTTAAGCCATCTGGGCATTTCTGAGCAGGGGATGGCCTTGAGGTGACAGCAGAGCTTTGCTGGATCAGGCCAGCTGTGGGGAGCGGGATGGATCCAGAGGCAGGAGCTGAACCCTGGGGCTACAGCCCACCTCCTGCACTCGCCCTTCTGTGAGGACCAGGGGAAACCCAGCCCTAATGGAAACATAAAGACCTTCATGATGTTTCCTTGCCGTGACCTCTTTCTGCTGGGGTTGGCTCCTGTGTACATTGACTTACAGCTCTTATTCCTCAGGCAGGCACTGGGGCCCGGCTGTGGACACACCATGGTGCAACCTCTAACGATGCAACCATTGACCAAGGTCTGGGGCATTGCAATAACTCTTCAGAGGCCTGACACCAGATGAGAAAAGGGCCAAAATTGCCTGCTAAATGCATCTGAACCACCTCAAAAAGGGCTGGGTCTGAGCCTGGGGAGAGAATTTAGTTTCCAGTGAAGGCTTGCTCTGGACTTCCTCCAAGTAAGACCTTTTCCTGGGTGAGAAGGAAAGCTCTGCTATTGCTACATTTCTCTCTTTGGAGGTTTTTAGCGGTTGCTTCTCAGGCCCAGTCTAGACTTAAGATTGTGTTTACTAGAAAAACCCATTTTTCTTAACAGTAGTTTAAAAAATGGTCTTGGCTAATGTAGTTTGCTGCTCACTGTGGCAAAGAGGGTAGTGTTTTTATTTAAAGAGGACAAAAATTTCAATTTTGTACGAGGCTGAAATCTGCCTCGAAAGAAATGTGTTTGTAATATTTTTTTATTTTTTTTTTCCCATCATGTGGGAAATCATGGGAATGCAGCCTGAACGAGGGCAAAGTCTCATTGTGCTTACAGGCTTTTTCGGTGATCAAAAGCAAGTCCTTTCAGTTCCCTCTCTGCTTTATATCTAGCCCAATTTGTACTGATGTGGCTGTGCAGTGCTCCCCAAATATGCTTTTATTGGTATTTGCAAATAATTATTTACGGGGTTTGTTGATATTTTTGCATATGTTTAAGTCTTTTAGGTTAAGGGAGAGCATCGAGTTTCATAGCACTGTTAATGCTATGAAGAGGAAATAAAATTGCAAGAAGTAGAAAATTGTGCTCGTAGCTTTCTTGGGGGAGATCTGTTCTCAGTCACAGCAGCACGTGTGGGGCACTGGGAGAGTTGAAGAGTCAAAATAACCAGGATCGTAGGTCTTTCTGTGCTCAGTCGATTAATATTGAAATATATGTTTACAAAACACTAGCTTAAAACTTCTTGTAGTTATTTGTTAACAACAATTTGTCTCTGTGTGGAGGGTTTTCCTATTAATTATTTTGTATTAGGAGGATGATGATAAAAGGATAATTTTTATTTAAAAAAATATAAATGGCCCTAGTCTAGCTCAAATTTTTTTGGACAGCAAAAAAAAAAAAAAAAAATATTTGCTGGATCCACTGAATTGAGGATGCTGAGGAAGTTGTATATGAGGAGAGTGGGTATACAAATTGCCTTGATGAGAGATGAGGAAAAACTTCACGGTGAGGGTGCCAGAGCCCTGGAACAGGCTGCCTGGGAGCAGCCTGTGGTTGTGGAGGTTGTGGAGTCCCCTTCTTTGGAGATTTTCAAGACCCGTCTGGATGCAGTCCTGAGTAACATGCTCTGGGCAATCCTGCTTCAGCAGGGGAGTTGGACTAGATGATCTCTATGGTCCCTTCCAACTCTAAAAAATTCAGTGAAATTCAGAGA
>JAHREE010000547.1:5655875-5676236 GCA_033628505.1 Tringa tobata | reverse complement strand
TGACAGAGCCCTGGAACAGGCTGCCCAGGGAGGTTGTGGAGTCCCCTTCTTTGGAGATTTTCAAGACCCGCCTGGATGCAGTCCTGAGTAACATGCTCTAGCTCTGGGCAATCCTGCTTCAGCAGGGGAGTTGGACTAGATGATCTCTATGGTCTCTTCCAACTCTAAAAAATTCAGTGAAATTCAGAGATTGCTTGGACAGAATAAAATTGAGACAACTCCCCTGAGCAAAGTCTTGCTTAAAAACACGTAAACAAAAACTGCAGAGGGTGGAAAACTGAATGCGACCCTGAATGCGACTCCAGCTGGCACTGTGCTGGAGTAACTCCGTATTGTGATGCTTCCTGAGCACTCCCCTCTGGACCTGCCTGCCTGGAAACACCGCTATCTTTTTGCTGCTGTGAGTGCAGCGGTAATTCATCAGTGTGTTTTTCTTTCTTTCTTTTTTTTCTCAAACATTGCTAACCCCGCAAATTAAAAAGGGACCCATGAGTAATTAGGCTTTTCTTTTTCCTTTGTTAAGTGAATAAGTGATGGTGACAGCTGAAAAATGCACGTGTTTTTTTCTATCTGAGTCTACAGACCTTGAAGGTCCCTGAGTGCAGGAGAAAATGTTCTGAGATACAAATTTTCTTGGATTCCCCATAGAATATTTTTCTCTGGCTTTTCAATTGCTTCTGTCTACACAGGTTATAAATCTAGTTCAGTAGAAGCAAGACAATTTTTAATGGAATTTTTTGTTAAAACTAATTAAACATCTGCCTCTCTCATCACCACAAAACGGACAGAAGATTAACTACAAAATAATGGCCAACTTGGAATTTGAACAAGGAGTTTTGGAAGACTTAATAACTTGCATTCACCTTATGCTTTATCGGTTGCTGTGTTTTCTGACTGTTACAGGAAATTACTGGCAACTTAGGTTTCCTTGGTCATTTGCAAATGGCCTGTAGAACAGACTTTCCACTGGCAAACATTCAAGGAATGGACATGAATTGGTTAAGACCACCATCTCCAAGAGCAATTCTTATTCCCTTAATCATGTCGTCTTCATCTGCCGTTTGCAGACAAATCTTGACTTCATGCGTCACAGTTCTGTCAAAAATCACACTGTCTGTTATGGAAATGCTGGGAGGCGCTTGACAAATTTGGATCAGACACCCTTATTTCACTCTGACATTTTGTTGTAGGCAAGGCCTAATTAGGTTTCAGGAGCGCTTGCTGTTCCTGTGGATAACTTTTTCTTGCAAGAGTTGTTCATAGGCTCTTCTGCCCTTTACACTCTTAGTACGACAGCAAGAAGCTCTTGTGGTTTGGGTATTTTTGGTTTTGGTTTTTCTTTTGGGTTTTTTTAGCAGTTTCTGCACTGAAAACACTGGAGTTTGTCTCAGAATTCAGAATAGTTTAGGTTGGAAGGGACCTTTAAAGGTCCTCTCTCCAAAGCTGAGAGTAGGAGGCTTTTTTCCTTCTCATAGTGTCCTGTGCTCTTGGGAACAGGGACGAAGTCAGGATAACTCCAGCCCCTGAGAAGCTCTTGGGCTCTCATGGATAGTGGGAATGCCTTGGGATCACAACAAACTTCTTCAGTCAGCGTTTCTGTTCACCTTTTGCTTTGTTTTCAATTGTTCAGCATGTTCATTTAGTATTTTCAGCCCTTTTATTCTGTTCTGGTTTCTGTTGTGAAAGTCTTTCAAGTGATTTTGGCAAGAAATCCATGTGTGCATTGGCTCAGTATTCTCCCATGTTTAATGTTTTGAGGTAGCTCTTTTATTTCCCTTTCCTTCTTTCTTTTTCTCTTTTGACACCTCAACCTTCATTTGTTAAAGAAAGAAACTTTCAGAACCAAAGAATATTTCTTGTCTTTAATGGCATGAATAGATGAACATGAGCTCTGTGATTAATGTGCCTTTATACGGTGTATCGTGGTAGAAAGAGGGAAAAATGCTTTGTACTTGTTTTCCAGAAAGCATGCAGGGAGCTGGAGACAATGTCCAGTATTTTGGCAGAAGGTAACAGAAATAAAAAGATGAGGATGCTCTGAATGCAGAAGAAGCTTATTAAAAAAATACAATTAAAAAAAAAGTCATGGCTAGGCTTTAAATTTAATGAGCCTGAGGCTTGCACAGGGCAGAGACTTTTCCCCCTCTCGTCCGACAGAGCTGTCATCCTTCAGACTGAAATTGTGGCTCCAAGCCACAAGGGTCAGGATGTAACTCCTGCTGCTTCACCACCAGCATGGTTTGGTCCCGCTGTGCTGGTGGATGGGCACCCGATGGCAGTGATGTCCGTAGTCGTTTCAGGACAGAAACGAGGCAGTGAAACCATGTGGAAATCATTTTACCACCCTGTTGGTACCTCTGTGTCCCCTGGAAGCACCAGGAGGATGTTCTGGGGACACAAGGAGTGTCTTCTCCCGTGGCAATTTGGCTGGCACTTGCCCTTGAAAGGGCTGAGCTCTGTGAGCAAGCAAAAACAAAACAAAAAGTGGCACTTTGACACTAACAGAAACCAATAATGTGGTGCCAAAGCAGAGTAGATCCAAACCTTATAAAAACAGAAGCTGGAGCCAAGATCAATGTCTCTGACATTCAGCTGCTTTCAGCACAGAAATCACATAAGATATTCACTTAGTAGGAGAAAACGAGGTTAAAATGGTTAGCTGGGAGAATAATTAGGCAATCTACACTACTTTTTTCCTTTTTTTTTTTTTCAGTATTAAACAAAAGCAAATTCAATTTTCTGGCTGTGCAGGCTCTTTTCCATCACTTGTGCTGGAGCGAGGACGTGGGATTGAGTATCTCTGCTTTGGAGGGTCTCCCCGTGCCTGCGGTGGGGAGGAGGGAGCCTCAGCAGGGGATGGGATGGAATGGGGCACCCAGGTGCTGGTGGTGGGGTCCCTGAGCAGAGCTGCCCTTGGCACAAGTGACCTCGTGGGCAGGATGGATGAGGCTCCCTTGCAGACCAGGCTGGAGCAGCCACGGGGATGCTTTATCTTTAGGTTCAGCTGTTGTTTAACCACAGAAGATATTTCAAGCCGCTAGGACATTTGTAGAACTGGACCTACTTCTTGCCGAGTTCTGTTGTTGGAGGGGGAGATGGAGGTGTAATCTCTTAATTAGTTTGTTCCTCTGCTATATAAATGCCTCCCACTTTACAGGGTTGGAGCCTGTCTGTACTGCAGAGGTGAGCTAGGTATAAATTATATATGTGAGCACAAAAACCCCGTGCAATTCACTGAGCTCTGTCTCTAGACCATGATCTTGAAACTGGATGGTTTTCCCCCCTCCTCCCCACCTCTCTCTATTAAATCTAAGCTATTATGACATTTCAAGAGACTTTTAAATAAAGCATGGCATGGATATATTTTGCATCGTTCCATTCACTTGTTATCCTGAGGGATGGTGTAGCTTTTGTACTCATTTCCTTGGCATTGTCTGTGATGGATATAACTACCTTCATCTTAGTGAGGTCTTTGAATCTAGCAAGCCTTGACATCTAATGCAATTTGAATAATCAACAGCAGCAGATAACGAAATGCCAGTGTCGAGAGGAAAATTCCCACAGCTTAATGTCCCAGTGCAGAGCATGGTGAGAATGTACCAACAGTTTTGTAACCTGCTAAATTAATAATGGAGCCAACCGAGCCATACACATAAAGTATCTTCCAACGTGGCTAGAAATTAACCTTTAAAAGCTGGTGGAGTCTGTCTCTCAAAGTCTGTGATTTTAGGCTGATGGTTTTTCTGTAAGTTTTAAAGGTTCTGGGTTCATCGTCTGACCTAGAGCTGGATGAAGCTTTGGGCTGGTTTGCTTAGGAACACTCAAGGTTTGAGAGTGAAGTGGGGTTTTTGTTTGTTGTTTGTTTGTTTGTTTTAAGGGCTATTTTGCCCAGCGCTGAGCAGCATGAATCAGGCTGGATCCCCAATAAACTTCCTGTAGCCTTAGCATCCGCACCTGTGAGCATTCAGGAAGGTATATAGTAATATATGGCAAGAGGCACATCTCTGCTTTAATAAAATCCCTTTGTTTTAAGTAACAGCACTTCAGATGACTTAAGTTCAGGTCTACCTAGTTATCCAGATCCTCAGTTTTCTTTCAGCTTTTTTTTTTTTCTGGAGAAAACAAACTTCTAAAAGAGCTGTAGAACAGTCCCAGCCCCTTTGGTTTAGACAGCATTAAAACCCAGCAGTGGGATAAGTATTTTAGCATTTTCTGGGGAGAAAATAAACATGGAGAAAACAACAAGTGAGGACAGCCTTGCTGCTCCTCTCTTCCTGAGCTCAGAGAAAGCACAGGCATTTGGTGGAAAGCCAGGCCAAATTTTGTGCCGGTTGCTTTTCCAAAGGTCCCAACACTTCCCTTGCTCTGTCTCTGTCTTGCTGTGAGTGTGCAACACGTAACAGGATTTGTATTTGCTGTTTGCAGTCACGGAGCCAAATCCAACTTGATCTGAACATTTTTGTGGGTTTTCCAGGTGTTTGAAATCCTGATGCAAACTCACGTGTCACTTGTACGAATGGCTGCAGATGCAGGATGGGAGGAGAGAAAACTCATTCTCTAAATTGGCTGGAGGCAGGTGAATGAACTGATTTCGTTATGCTCTTGAGGGTTTCCTCAGTACATTTGAGTTTTTAATATGTTTAAATTAATGCATGGCAGCATTAACAAGACCCTGGCATTGATTGCTGACCTGCGTGGTAACCGCTAATACAGTCTCCAGTTGTTTTTCAGTATTTTCTTTCGCTGTGCTCTTCTAGTGGCAACTAATCTCTTTTATGCTCCATACAAAAACATCCTTCTCCAAAATAACATGTTTCTCTTTGGAGGTCTTTTGGACACATTTAAGAACAAACTTGCTCCAGTGACTTATTGCAAGCCCAGGGGAGTTCTCTAACGCCACTTCCATAATGCATCTTTTCTTTCTCTTTAGCAGCTGTTTTCTCAGGGTTTTTTTTGTTTTTTTTTTTTTTTTTTTTTTTACCCGTGAAAAACAGCCTTTGTGAAAAGGACCTCATGGGAGCTGTTGTTTTCTGCTTTGATTAACCCATTCACCACTAGAACGAGGGGTGTCTTTTAAGCTCTTCCACACCCTACACTGCCTCTTGCAGCCCCTCAGCAGCTCCCCTCGCTCATCTTTTTCTACCTGCTCCCAGGCACACAGGTCACCTGGTTTAGGAATTGGAATTGGTCCATCAGATCCGGGCAGCTGAAGACTTGGTGCCAGGCCACCCATAAGATGTAAAACACTGGCCGTGCATAAGGGACTTTCAATAATCACTGTTTCCTGAGCTGTGACCTGGTACCTGCTCCTAAAAGATGAAGAAATTTTGCAAAAGCCGGTGTAATAACACTAGGTGCTGTGAATTTCCCTTCCAGAAGAGCCTGGGAGATGAAGGAGGCTAAAGTCCAGTAAGAATTGTCCATGCCTGTGCTGTTTTTGGAAATGGGGTGCAAGGCTCATAGCTGTTATTAAACACCACCCTGTAATTACCTGCTCAGGAGTCCAGGCTTTGCTGGAGAAATAATTAAGCATTTTGACTTTGTTACTAGTGCTACCAGCACTGTTCCCATACACAGCAGAGTACCCCTGGGGAAAATGGTGATTTTTGGATGCTGGGTGCCCGTGGGGCCTTTGGGGTGTCCTACTGACACCAGGAGAGCAGTCAAAGGAGGAAAGTGTGAAAGACTGTGCAATGGGACCAGGGATGCTGCTGACTGCAGTAAACATGGGTCTGGGGAAGAGCTCTGTGCTTCTGCAGCTCAGGTTAGCTGAAAATGGGTGAGATTATTGCAATAAAGACAAGCTTAATCACAATGAGAAAAGCGGTAATAGATAACCTAGTTTTGGGTAGGCTTGGGGCTCCTTTTCAGTCTTTTCTGGAGTCACTGCCTTCTGAGAGAAAGGATGGGGGAAGAGAAAAACAGATGTCCCAGATACAGCCGGTATTTCTGATAACTTGACTCCTAAAATAATCTTGCTTTATAAAAATTGATTTTGTTCTTTTTCTTTTACAAAGAACAACACAGAGCGAGTTCTTACTTCCACAAATCCTCTCTGAAGAAACAGTACTATATAAATCAAACTATGGTTCAGGGGGTTTATTATTTTTTTTTAATCTTTAATATTTAATTTAAGCCATCAGTTTGGACTGACATGTATTCATTTTGAAAGGGCATATTTTTTTTTTTCCTCAAGAAACTGATATTTTCCCTTTTAATAGAACCTTTATAAGATACTAGAGGAAGGGGAAGAAGCTACAATATTCCCCCCAACAGTATTACACTCATGAAATCTTGTTTTGTCTGCGATGGATTCAGATTAAAATAAGGTCCTTTATGTTGTTTTTTTTTTTTTTTTCTCCTAAAGTGCTGGCATATTAGGAAGATTTGCAGTCCAACAGAATAAAAGTGAGGGCTCGGGTGTGTGGGGCTGCCTTTGCTGCCTTTTTGCCCAAGTCCCAGTGACCAGTGCTGCCTATGGACCATCACACCAGTTGGAACTGGTGTTGAGCCATGCCCCAGCTGGAGCCTCTGGGTTGGTGCTTGGAAATGGGGAGGGTACGTGGGTCTTGAGGTCCTGGGACCCCCCTGTAACCTTCCCAGGGCCAGAAGAGCTTTTGAGCAAATACTCTATTTATTTATTTATTCTGAAGGTTTTCTCTATATAGAAGAAAACATGTTTTAAGATCCAGCAGCAGGTATTAAAATGAACGTGTTTCTCTTCCAGGAGTTTGTTCATTGCGCGAATAAAATCAGCCCTCATGCACAGAAAATCTGGAAGGTTTTAATTTAAAATTCATTGGGTTTTCTGGAGAAGCGTATGGGGGTTTTTGTGTGTGTAGAAATATATTGAGAAAGATGCTCATCTGCATAAGCCATCAGAGAGAAAATGCCAATTATGGATTCATAGACTAGCAAAAAATATATGTTACTCCTGATTTATCCTTGTGATAAGATTTATAAAGAACAGTGATAGTCTCTGTTAAAAGGAATGACTCCAGCTGGTATAAATAAAAACAATAAATGTAATGGCAAAAGTGATAATATCAGCCCACAATATGATCTGAACAGTAAGAAGCAACACACAAATTGGTAGTTGAATCCAGAGGAGAGGACTGCATTTCGTATTTGCACTTGAGGGATATATGAGCTCATTTGGGTCTGCAGGAGAGTTCTCAGGCGTGACTCAAAGCAAGAGTAATGAAAATTATGGTGCTATTGCCCCACTCATTGAAATACCAGTATACACTTAAGTCTCCGCTTCTGAATTTTACTTGTTCATTGCTACGTTGGTTGGCACTTTGCAAGGACTTAAAATGCATACGTCTCAGGAGCCCTCCATCTAATTTCATTGCAGCCTGCAACAAAATGTGAAAGCAAGGTCCCACATTAGTTGTGTGTCATCACATCAGCTCTGCTGCGATAATGTAAAAATACTCAAGAAAATGATGTATTTGCCCAGAGAAAAAACTGCTCGGAGAAAATGCTAAAATATATATCTGGCAGAGAAAGACCATCCAACTGGCGAGTGTGAATGTGCTGCTCTGAAAGCTTCAGCCTGACAAAATGACTTCCTGGGCTGCTGTGCTTCTCTGCGGGGAGGGAGGTCACGGCCACGGCTCCAGCGAGGCACTGCAGAGCTGGGAAAAAACATTGCTGGTGCTGATGCTGATCTTCTCTCTGACCTTGGCAGCTATGATTTCTAGGCCTCTTGCAAGGCTGGAGCAGGATAATTCAACTGAGAAGGGATGATTGAAGTGCTGATGAGTTGTGGCAGTGACTTTCTGTGCCTCAGTTTCCCACATACTGTTAGCAACATGGTACGTTAACTCTGATTAGGCATAGTATTTTGTGAGTCTCTTAATGCTGCTGTGTGAATATGGATAATGACTTTTTGTGTGATTTAAAAGCTTGCTCTAGCAGTAACATAAGGGTTGAGTCCAGCATTGTGGTCTCTGATCCCCATTAATGTTAAAGATCCTATAATTCTGAGCTCTCCTTTTCATGAACCCTTCTTGCTAAGCCTTGCTGCCTTGAGGTACCCACCTCTGTCAGTGGGGGAACAGGGCAGCAATCAACAGGCTGGTCCTGCATTGAGAGAGGGGACCTGGGTGACCGTGTGGATGTCAACAGGTCTCCTGGTAACCTCCACAGAGCAGGATGGAGGAGGAGGTGGTGCCATTGGTCCTCTCTGGGGATCCTATCAAGAGGATAGGGCCTTGTGTCCCCTCCGAGATCCCATAGCAAGGTTGTGGGCAGCATCACCGAGCTGGCCTGACCATTCTCTGTCCTAGTGCAGGATCTGCCAAGCCCCACTGAGCTCTGCAGGGTATGCAGGTGAGGACTGGGGTCATTTGCTGGGGTGTCAACCTTGTTGCTGTGATTCTCGTCCTCCCCACTTCATCCTGGCACTCCTTTCACGCAGCATCTAGACTTCCAGTCCTTCTGAGAGCTGAAACGAGGGAGAAATATGTTGCCTGCTGGCCCAAGCTGAAGCTTTGATTGCATTAGAGCAGCCCAGCTGCAGGCTCTGCTGGGGAGGTGCTGCATTTTCCCTGCTATCAGCCTTGCTTTTCCATCGGCCTGAACAACAAACAGGTACCTTGTCTGGCTAGAAATCAGCTGTATCTCCCTGCCTGCAGCACATGTGGTTTTGGTTGTACCTGTGCCACTTCTCTGCATGGCCACACAGATGCCAGCGTAGAGGGCAGGGTGCTCCATGGTCCTCCTGGCCACTGGCCCATGGCCAGGAGACCACAGCCTTGGTGAAAACCTTATCATTTAAAAAAAAAAAAAAAAGTATGAAACTCTTGGAAACTTTGCAGATGGTAAGGGTTGAAATGAGGCTTGGAGACCTCCATGATATCAGAGATACCAATTAGCAGGTCTTGGGTCTGCTTGGCATGAGAAACTAGTCCTGGGAGGATGGCTTGAGAGCAGTGTGCCATCATCCCACTTAAAAATGCCATACAAACCTGCTCAGTAGCTAAGCAAGGCTGGGGGGAGAGAGGGAAAATTCATTCTCCCTATGTGGCTATTCCAAAAATTCACTTCTCCGAATAATTTTTTTTTTTTTTTAGTCTAAATTTATTCTTCATCAATTTACATCTATTTGTTCTTGTGCCAATATTCTTCCTCGGCTTAAATAGCTCTTCTCTCTCCCTTGTGTTTACCCCCTTGATGTATTTATAGAAAATAATCACAGCCCCTCTCAATCTTCATTTTGCAAGGCTAAATGACGCAGCTTGTACAGTCTCCTCTTACAACACCGGCTCATCCCAGTTACTTCTTGCTCTGAATTGGACATTGCTGAGTGCAGGAGACTGCACGGGGCAGGATATTCCCAGCAAGGGTGTGCTGGTCCTTCCTAGTGTTGCTCATCCTGCTCTGTGTCCTGTAAACGTGTCAACACTCCTGAGCAGTAGCTGTGTGCAGAGCTGCCCAGTGCCTTTCTATGGCCACGACGTGTCAAACACCCATAGACATCCCAACTGGATTAATGCTTCTCTTCCCCCTGCTCCCAACTGATAAGCTTCCAGGTGCTCATAGATATTCTTGATGGTCCTTAAGTATAGAATCATCAGTTTCTTTTTGCTTGTGTTAGACCCATCTCCCTGGCTCTCCGTCTGTGCAATATTCAGGTTTTCTCTAGGAACGTTTCCTAGTTTTCTGGCTAACACCACTGAAGGTGTTAGTGTCTTTCTGCTACATCCAGGGGTAATTAATGAAAATAGTAACTAAAGAGGGTCCTACTCGTGGAGAAACCCAGCTTGCTCATCGTCCTTTTGAAACAGTACATCAGCATCTCTCCTACAAGTTGGGTGGGAACTAGCTAGCAGTTGTGAATTACTCCACATCATTTCCAATGAACTTAATTTTCCACGTCAGCTGTTTTGCAGAAGTCCAGATAAGGTTATATGTGCAGCTTAAAAAAATGAGGATTGTTATCAGAGGAAGATAATGGTGTAGTTGGGTGTGATTTATCTTGGTGCGTTTTCTCCTGCCACCATTTGCTTCCAGAGCCTTTCCTTCAACATGTATTAAAAAGCCTCGCTTGCTTGTGAAATCAGACTAAAGAGCCCACAGTTGTCCAGATTGCTTGTCTACACTTCAGAAAAAATATTGGAATACCATATTTTCTTATTCTATCTGATTGCACAGATTTATTAAATAAATCCTTGCCCTGTAGCTATCTTGCATCCAGATTTCCAAACCGGTGCCGGGAGGGCACTGGTTCTTTCTGTGATGAAATCTATTGAAAAAAGACCAGCAAATGAATCCCAGTCACCACGCCTTTAATAACAAAGGCAGGTAAATAAAACATCCCCGGGGACTCTCGTTTTTCAAGCTCTGTATAGGCAGCACTGTCTCTCAATGCATTTAACCACCCTGCCACCTGCAAAAACTAGTAGTTCAGATATTATACAAAGCATTTGGCAAAGAACGACTGCAGATAGGTTTGCAATGAGCTCTATTATCACAACGAGGTTTGTCATTAAAGTGGAATATCCTGTACGGACACTACAACTTCTGTCATTCTCCAAAAAACTGCAAGCTAACATGGAATTAGCTGAACTAGTATGATATATGGCTGTATTATAATTGAATTAGTTGGGAAGCATTGACCTTTTTGATGTATAATGCCTCTGAATGTGAACAACAAACACAAACTAATGCTTTTATGAGTTTGCTGGGTGAGTTTAGCCATCAATTGACTCATGATAAATAAGACGTTGTGCGCTCCGGTCAATGGAAAACATGTTTGTGGCTCCTGTGCTTGTATTTCTGTACTCTGTGAAATCAGCTCTGCAGGCACATATTACTCAGGTGTGGCTTTTATATTATGAGTGGGACCCAAACGCGGATTCAAGTCCTCAGAGGACCTTATACGTGCTGGATAATGATGAGCCCAGCAGCTGATGCTTGGTGTTAATTGTTTGCTCCCTTACTGCGTGGCCAGATTAGCTGACAACGACCTGATGAGATTTCTGCTGTTTCTGCAGCACCTCTTCCCGTCAAAATAGTTGTAGATCAATAGCTGTTGCCTCCACAAGCCATACTGAAAACCAAGTTAGGTGGGAAATGCAATTAGAAGAGAGGAAGCTATTTGCAAAGAATTCATGTCGTTTGTTCTTGTTGTGTTTCTACACCTTGGTCTGTCCAGCTCCAGAGCAGAAAATGAAATTTTGCTGTTTATCTGTTATTCGGTTTGGGTTTGACAGAAAAATCACTATTGCTCTAACCTGGTACGTTTTATTAGTGGTTATCTGACCGTGATAAATTCACATATTGTTACTTGCCACTGGAGCTGAAACAAATGATCTCCAGGTGGACAGGGTGCTTGGGGAGCTGATGGGTGCCTGATCTGCCTCTTCAAAGCCAGCCTAGGTCAGGAAAGGTTGTCCTGAAAAACATCTCTTTACTGTCTCATGTGAAATGAGCTGATGGGGCTCAGCCTACATATTGACAGCTCCAAAATGGCATGCATTTGGAGCAGGAAGATTGCCTGCTCCCCTATTTGCAAGTGTAGCTAATTCCCGGTGGCTTTCTTTTTCCTGACTTTGCTTCCCCTTTCACCCACAGTTTGCAGGTACTTTCTTGCACGCAAGAATCACCAAACCCTTCTCCAGATCTGAGACTCACCCACAGTCTAACGAAGAGCCCGCAGCTACAGCAGCTTCTCCGAGTTACTATTGATTTAGGTAAAAGCATAAACGTTGCATTCTTCCAGTTTGTGTGTCTGTCTCTCGCCTCAGGCTCTTTCTTTTCCTCTGTGGGATCAATTACCTCCTTATCCTTCGCTGCAGAGCCTGGCATGCCCTGCTGGAGCACAGAAGCAGGGGCACTGCCACAGTAGTTTGGATCAAAAGGATCCCTCCACTGCAAGAACTTGTCACCAGGAGGGCCTGCCACAGACATTTTAGGGAATGCTGCAGAAATGCATTGTTGTGGCTTAATTTTAAGAAAAAGCCCTGTAGTAGTGCCTCCAAAGTGAAGTCAGAGTAAGCCATGCAAGAGCAAAACCAAATCAAACAGCCACTGGCAGAAATTAAACTTGTCTCGTCTGATTTTGTACATCTCTGCCTCCCTCTCTACCTTTGGACACCTCCCTAAACTCATCTGTGCTTCTGGTGCTCATCACTCCAGCTCTAGATAGTATCATTGTCTACAGGAAACTTTAAAAATCCTTTTTAGCTCTTGACTTTTGGTAATACTTGGTGGCGATAAAGTTTGCGGTACTGATGCTGAAAGAATAAGGTCTCCCATGCCATCATTTCTGGCTCCGCATGAGTGTTAAATGCAATGAAGGTACTTAAAAATGTTGTCTTGCAAATTCAGGGGCAAGTTCTGGCTGGGCTGTATGGAAATGTGTCAATGGTGGCAATGGGAGAAGCCATCTCAAGGGCAGCTCGGATAAGGATGAGAGGGGAGAGCAGTGTGGGCAGGTGGGAGGCAGTAGCTGCACCTCTGTCCTCCCCAGCTTCACCTGGGAGCTGAGAACAGGGGGCACAGCAGCATTCCCTGCCAGGTGTAACTTTTTGCTCCACAGAACACGTACAGCCCTGACCTTGAAACTTAGTGCCCAGAAGTTGGCATCGGGAGTTGTGCTTGACTGATTCTTGCTGTCGTCTTGTTCTGAGTAACCCTGCTCAGCTCCAGCCCAGCTGTGAACAGACATGGCTGCTCGGCACAAGGCACGTTCTGTGGTGCTGTGCCTTCCCTGGGATGCTGCTCCTTGGGCTTCTCTCTGCATCTCCTGTCAAGACTTTCCTGAGTCCTCCTGGGTTTGATGCACACAAGCAGGTCAGACAGGACACGCCTCGTGGCTCTTCCCTGGTACGGAGCAGAGGAGCAATCCCTTTAAGTATTATATCTTTCCTGTGTGCTAAACAAATGGTGTCAAAACTGCCACGTAAAATGTGGTTCTACATGGTCCCTATTGATAAAGCAATTATGGAAGAGCTAGGCTTCAACACGCGTATAATCCCCCAGACGTTGCAGGGAAAGCGTAAGGACTGAGAATAACTCACCCAGGGAGCAAACCTCGCAAACCTAATTAAATTCGATAGAGACGTAGAAGGAAGAGAGATTCTTTTTCTCTACGACCTGCCCATAGTCAATGGGAGAAATGATTAAATGCTAGAAAGGTTTCAATCTATTTGTTGTGGTTAAAGAGCCTCACGCAGGATGTGTCACAAGCAGTTCACTGTCTTCAGAAGGTAATTTAAGTTATTGTGATCCATCTGTCTTTCACCTGCCGTTCTTCCCAGCGCGAGGAAGCATGACTTTCCGGCTAATAAGGGCATCTTGTTATCATGCATCTTATTATATCATGCAATACCTTACATGAATGATCCAGTGACCGGCTACAGGGCTGTGACACAGTGGGAAGGAATACAAGAGAACGGGAATACATGAAGACACTGTCCCCTAATTCTCCATGGGCAGCCAGAGGGTGTCACACCGGCCGCTCCAGCCTTGCCAGCTGCTGGAGAGATCCCAGGGCTGCTGAGATCAATAGGCTTTTTGCTGACAATTTCAAATCAAGTGAGTGATTTAACCCCAGGCAAGCCCGAAGACGAAACCTGATGTGTGCTGCTGCCTGGATTTTTGGATTGCAGCCAGTGAATTTTGCACCAGATCAAGGCACAAGGTGGCCTGAAGAAGCCAGCAAGAAATGGCTTATCCACAGAGATGTTCTGACCTGCTGTCTACTCTTGGAGCACAAAATCACACATCCGTTCAAAGGATTCTAAGGCAGACAAACGCAGCTCAGAGGAAAGGATGCTAGGAACAGTGAACAATTTAGAGATTTGGGACAAAACATGTGAAAGAGCTCCTTTAGTGCTTCCATAAATTGCCCTGCACAAGCCTGGTATGTGGGAGGTCAGGAGAAGGTCCCCTCCCAGGGAGGATGACCTTGGCCCCCACACAGCAGTTGCCTTCCCTTTTGACTCTCCACTTTGCACGGGCTCAGCCAGAACATATTGCTTAATCCGTGAAAGCCTTGGAGCATCTGGTTGATACGTGATCCTTATTCCCACGGTGAAGGTCCAGGAAATGGATATAAATAAAAGCAGGGCCAATGAAACCCAAGGTTAAGTGGAGGTGCGGTCCTGCCCACCATCAGACACGAACAAGCTGGACCTAGGACTGCTCTCCAGATGAGATACTGTTTCCTGCAGCAAAACTGACAGAGGACATGGGAAACTAGAGATTAGAACGGGCAAGAAAGCAATATTAAGAGAGCGAAAGTCAAAAAGGTGCAACTTTTGATGTGCTGGAAGCAGAGTCATAATTAAACCTCTACATGGCAGCGACGGTTGCTTTCTCTGGGCCCACCTGGCCGAAACGAGAACTTGTCCTTTCACTCAGTAATGACTCTTCCTTCGTTTTTCCAGACCTGGAGGCTGAAATGAGGATGAATGGCTCCACCCTGCAGGACAGTGCCAGGAATGTCCCTGCAAGACACAGTGTGTTGATGCTGTGGGGGATGCAAACCTGAGAGGATGCTGGGTGTGGATGGAGGCTTCAGATGTTGGTGCTCCCTAGCAGAGTGGCCAGAGGTCTTCAACGGCACCGGGGATATTTTGCAGTAAATACCTTTCACTGTTAAACCCAAGCAGGGATCAAGCACCAGACAAACCACTGTAGGCAATGATAGTTTCTTCATTCCTTGATGGTCTTCAGTGGAGACTGCAGGCTTTTCTGGAAGATGCTTTTTAATCAAATGCTAACTGCTGAGCTAAACACAGCAGTTATTGAGTGAAATGCTACGGGCTACCTTATTCCGCAGACTGATGAGCTAATAGTCTCTGCTGGCCTTACAATCTGGATGAACATTTTAAGGGGATTCTATAAAAAGGCTGTCCCAATAAATAATTACTCAGAGCGGTAAAAGCTAAGGCATTTGTGAATTCCTTGGTGACCACAAGGAGTTTGAAGACTGTTTAACGTATTACCTAGGTGCCAGTGAGCACAATCTGACATCCATCGATATGACTGGAAAGTCTCCTCCGGCTTCAGTGGGCGTTTGGTCAGGTCATGGTCGTGGAAATGGTGCAAGGGCTAAAGACAGCAGGAGGGCAGGGCTGTGTGACCCTCCAACAGGGATCATTGCTGGAGGCGAAATACCTTCCTTCAGGTTTTAACCTCATGGGAAGGTTATTTTGATTTTCCTTGAGAAAAGCTTGATGGGCAAGACTTGGGGCTGAGCCAGTAACCAAGGGAGAGACAGATTGCACAGAAAATTCACCTGAACCTGCAAGAAATCAGCACGTACTTTGCACAGCTTGGAAATACCTTCTCCTCTCTGGGACTCGGTATGGAAGGTAACACCTTCCCAAGAGCTCAGATGGAACAAATAACGTCTCCAACCCTGACCCGAGATCCTGCACAGCCTGTTGCTGAGCTGTGGTCAAGGAAACCTTGCAAAGTAGACAGGTGGTTACCTGTCACGCTTGCTGCTGCCTTCACCCATCAGACCAAGAGGAGCCAGTGCCTAAACAGCCGGAGTGATGGCTGAGGGCACGTAACCGTGAGCCACACCGACTCCATCTGCGCAGCCTTCCAGCACTCAGAAAGATGCTCACTCCCTCCTAAGGGATGCAAGCAAAAAGCAGCCCCTGATCAGTACAATTTTTTTTCCCCACTTTAGACCTAAAATCAGTTGCACCTGTGCTTTTGAGCATGTTTGCTCCAGAAAGGGAGCTTGTCTGTGCTGCAGCCTGAGAAATACCTGAATCCTGCCCCTTTTGTTCTTGCTTAACAATGTGTTCAAAAAGACCCAAACTGAAAAGCCCAAGTGAAGGCTCATTTATAAAAATATTGGTGATGAATATAAATAATTCTTCTGGGTCTGCTTCAGTTGGTTAAACAAGCTAAAATATATAAAGTTTCTTCTCTCAGTTGGATTAGCCTGTGACCACTTTAATCGTTAGTGGTTTTGTACATGGCCTTAAAAGTGCATTTTACAAACGCTTGAAGATGCAGTATAGAGGGGTTATTTCTCATAGGCATTTGTGCCAGCAAAATCCAGTTGTTCCCACACCTACTGGAAAGTAAATCAACACAGCAGAGGGAAACTCATTAAAGAATTTAGACTAATATTCACAAAAATATTTTATCTCATCCATCCTACTCAGCAGTTAATTTTCTCTTTGTTTGTAAATATATTGGGGGGGGGGATCACTTCTCCCTAGGACTGCTTTGAAGAATTTGGCATATTCTCCAGTCAGCACATCTGGTATGGGTGGATGCTCCTCAGCAGACTGATTTTTTTTTTTTTTTTTTTGGTTGTTGTTATATTTCAAGTGATCCTGTGCCAGAGCCCGTTTAGCTGAACAAGAAGTTTGCCCATTATCAATCACTCACTGATAACCCCTGCCAACTCAGAGATGCATCTTTCCAGGCATAGCCTGCCTGCACGCTGGCCGCAGAAGCCAGCTTCAGCAATATTGATACCCTACTGAGATTTCAGAGGAAGTGCAAATAAGGACTACTTGATAAAAATAGCGATCTGCAGGCTACGTATTGCTAAGTGCTATTTAACGATGCAGAAAGTTTTTGGTATTTGTCTTTAGCCCAGGAGAGAATCCAGTGTTTCACCCAAATTGTGACAGAGGGGGGATAAAGCAGTGTCCTGGGTTGTTGGGCTGTTCCCTTGGGGTTGCTCTGCTCTCCCAAATCCCAGTTAAACACTTCAGGGGGCACAAGAGGCTCAGAGAGTCTGTCTCACTGGGATGTAACCACTTGTGCTCCCAGTATAGGGCTATGCTTTGGGCTTTAGATTTTCTCTTTCTCTTAAAAGCAAACACAGAGGAGACTAAGGAGTTGCTAATGGCACACTGGTAAATGCAAACCAGCCTGTACTATAAGCTATATTGATCAAGGACTGTTTTTTTTCTGTATTTTAATACCATTTGACTGCTGCTAGCTGCTTAAGAAACATCTGTGCTGAAGAAGACGCTAGGTAGGGCCATATCCTAGTTAAAATGAAATTTGTTTTCTATTACCTTTCAGTAAAAGAGATTAATCAGGATACGATCTGGGGGTTTCTGAGAGCAGTTAAAACACCAGGTTGGCTGAAGGGGTTTGGTACGGTGAGCTCTTGTTTTTCTAATGGCACAAATTTGCCCAGAGGTTGCAGTAAGGAAGCTGAAGAAGAGTCTTGCTGCATAAAGACTACTTAATGCTTTAAAATGAGCCCTTGGGCCAGTTCCTTTGCTGTGAGTGGGACAAGAAGCTTGGTTTAAGTTAATGACTTTCTAAGTCTTTGCAAGGCAGGAGGATGTAACAGCTGTGTGGTGCTACAGCCACACCGTGTGAGGGAAGGCAAAGTGAGAGCCCTGAGCCCAGCCTTGCTGGGGTTTATACTGATTTGCTGGATGCAGGTTGCTCTACAGGGGTGGCAACTGGAAGAAAATTTTGCAAGAGAGTGTGGACAAGACACGAGTGGAAAAACACCTCCCTCCCCATGGGGAGTTAGCAGCATGGAGAGGGAGACAGAAAGTTTCAGAGAAATAGCTAGCGAGCGTTGCGGTGATGAAAGTCAGATTTTCTTTCCCAGACCTTGCCCTCAACACAAGCTTCTCCTTCAGCATCCATCAGCTTCAGTCTTTCCAGCCCCGGGGGAGCTATTCCTGTGCACAAACAGAAAGCACCGTTGCTGCTGTGAGAGAGCAAGACAGCGGCAGCGTGTTCGTTTCTGTGTAGCTGGGGTGAGCATCACGTATGAATGAGGAACATGCTCTGGTCCTGGTAAGCAAATTGAGCTGAAATATCTTTATATAGGTCCCTATGTAAGGCTAGGCCACGTAGGGAAGAAACTGTGGCTCCTGTGAGGAGCTGGGCACCATTTCTGCATCACTGTGATGCCAGACAAGCTGGGAAAGACGGGTGTGCACAGTCCTGGATGGGCCTGGCTCGAGGAGACATCTACATCCAGTGGGTCACCCGCTTAATTTGGAAGGAGGGCAGGGAAGGTGGGNAGGAGCTGGGCACCATTTCTGCATCACTGTGATGCCAGACAAGCTGGGAAAGACGGGTGTGCACAGTCCTGGATGGGCCTGGCTCGAGGAGACATCTACATCCAGTGGGTCACCCGCTTAATTTGGAAGGAGGGCAGGGAAGGTGGGAGGCCTGGAGGAAGGTGGAGGCTATGGGGGAGCCAGACAAGGTAAATGTGCCAGCCACTGAAGGAAAGAGGAGATGAAAGGGAAAAGAAAAGTGGAGAACAAAGCAGAGACGTCAAGGAAAGATGGGGAGGGGAAACAGGAGATGATGGTGCTAAAATTAGATGGGGAACGGGGACGGGGAGAGCTGATCTGGTGCTCTCTGCTTGGACGAAGCTCCTCCTGAGGCTGCTATCAAACCTGGCCCAGGGAGGGGGAGAGCTGGAGTCCAGATGGAAAAGCAAGGGAAGAAGGGTTTTCACTGCAGACCTACAGCACCACAAGCTGCTTAGAGGGATTTTCCTGGCCTCAAGGGTGGCCAGCCCTGCTGCCCACAGGCACTATTTCACCCCCTCACACCTCTTGAGCGTCGCCTTCATCCTGGGACACACCACCCCGTCCCTTTTTGTAAAAATTCAGCGTCTTGCGTTTATGAATCTACACCGTGTTTCAAACCATTTTTTGCAGGTGATTCCTAATTATATGCTATTAGTCACAGCCCACAAAAAGCTAATGAAACCCTCACCATCATAGAATAGTTTGGGTTGGAAGAGACCTTAAAGACCACCTAGTTCCAAGCCCCCTGCCATGGGCAGGGACACCTCCCGCTAGAGCAGGTTGCATCAATTAAATGTAATTCTGCATGCTGAGGAGGAAGTGAGGAAGGCAAAAGACAAAGTAGCCAAACTTTCCTCTGGCTGCAGCCTGGCTTTGGGGCACGGCTTCTCCCAGTGCACCTTGGTTTGAGAGATTTGGGGCTGAGGGAACAACGCTCTGCATGAAATACGCTGCACGCAACAGGGAAGCAAAGGGTGTACCTTGGAAAGCATCCCTTTCACCGAAGCCTTGAGCTTTGAGGTTGCTGCAAATTCTCACCAGGCTTTTACAGGAGGCAGTTTCATACCACAGCTACAACTGGGGCCAGCAAGCACACACCAGTACCCCCTGCCAAGGGAGCACAGGCTAATACACCACCATTTCAGCTGCGTGGTCCCTTGTCCTTCCAGGAGCAGTTCAGGATTATGCTTTTGGGGACTTCCAGTCAATCAGGAGATCGTTGATCAGGCATCCTTTTGTATAATCAGACAATGCATTATCGATCTCATATTATTTTTATTATGCTCCTTAGTTTCTTGCAGCACCAGCTTTCACTACTGGAGCCAGCCTTGGAAACCTCTCAGAACCTGGACGAAACCAAGTAAGATCAGCTAGACCTACACGAGCGGTAAGAAATCTTACCTATTTATTCTCGGGTGTTTGCAGTTCTGAAGGGTACAGAGAGCTTTTCTCCCCATTCTGATGACCTGAAGGCATGCTCTATAGGAAGTGGTACAAGGCTGAAATCATCCACCCGTGCAATTTGCGAGTAAATGGCTACTTATAGCATAAAATAGTCTGACAAAAGCGTGGAAAATGGGGCCCAAGGACACTGCCTCTTTCAATGCAGTTAAGTAGTGGTAAGAATAAATGTAGTATAAACATGTTTTTCTTCTATTTGCAAAGATGTATGTTTATCTTTTCCTCTTGTATCAGCTGCTATGTGCATTAAGTGTTTTTACAGATATAATATATACACTGAATCACATACAGTATTCTTCAAAGTCAGTGGAAGGACTTGCGCATCAGTGAGGTTCAGACCAAACCTTCCTCCTGACCCCTTGCTTCTCCCAGGAAAGCAGAGAGGTCAGAGTAAGTAAAACACATAGTTTTATGCCAGTTTGTCCATGGTGGTCTGATGACCGTGACGTGTTTGTGCCTACAACCCTTTGAATTGCTTCATCTAGGAAAGAAAAGCCGACGGTCCGCTTCACAAACGGTGCTAATGAGATGAAAAGTCAAGCCTTTGACATCCTACTGCTTTATTCACCCAGCAACACCTCTATTAAAAACTCTCTGCAATATCTTCTGGGTGGCGTTGGCAAGCCGACCATCAGCAAGGGAAGGAGCGATGCTCTGATATCTAAGGTAAGCTCACGCCTGCCCGGGCTGGTGATGAGCGTGCCTCGGTGCTGCACGTGCATGGCAGCACACCCGAGGTGGGGTGTCCCACCTTGTGATGCCGTCCCACACCACCAGACCCCATCCCTGTGGGGGGATGTGGGGGCAGTGGGGCAGTGACTCTCCTGGATGCGGGGAGGTGGGGTACCGTTGGCCTAACGGGAGGTCAGGAACGGTGGGCGACCGTCCA
>JAHREE010000547.1:5505755-5650879 GCA_033628505.1 Tringa tobata | reverse complement strand
CGAAGCTCCGGGTGGGCGGTGGGATGCCCGGGGGGGTGCAAAGTGCATGGTTCCTGTGCCAGAACAGCGGCTGGCCGCCGGAGAGAGAGGGTGCACAAGCTCTGAGAGCTCCCAGGCTGCGGGTGTTCGTCCCCTTCTGCTCTGGAGGAGTGAATAAAAATCACCCCGGAGAGGCAGGGAGCCAGCGGGCATCTCCTATCGGCCCCCGGGGACCGGACCCCATACCCCCCCCTCCTCCTCCTCCGGAGGATGCCCGTGTCGGGCTGCTCGGGAGGACTTTCCTCTTCAATGAAAGGTGGAGAGAAGCGATTGCCAGGGCTCCAAAGTGCGCTTTTTAGTTTTCTTTTTAATGAGCATCAGAAGGCAGGGGGGAGGAGGAGGAATAAGGTGTGTGGAAACAGGCATTGTTTCCCCGAGTGCCTTCTCCCGTGTGTGTGTGTGTGTCTGTGTGTGCACGGCAGAAGCCAGCCAGGGCTGGAGGTACCCGCTCATTCGTTAGAAATTTCTTAATGTTTTGACAGGGAACTGGGTTTGTGTGTGTGTGTGTGGGGGGGGAGAAAACAGAAACTGAATTCCATCTCGACGCGTTACATGTTTCATGCGAGGCGTGCGTTGCCTGCCTTGTTTTATAGTATCTGGCTCTGGGAAGGCAGGTTGAAAGATTTATGAGCTGAAGTTAATAGTAAACCAGCATATTACAGGCTCTATATTAATGCTCTCCGGCGCTGGAGGAGCTGGCTCTTTCTGGGGGGAATTTACGCGAGGATGGCTCGCTCTGCCCGTCGTCGCCGTGATGGTATTATAGGGTGGCCCGTTAGTCACCGTGGGGGGAAGCAAAACGAGGATGCTGTTTCCCTCTCAGCAGGCAAATGGAAGGGAGAGGGAAGTGATGACTCCAGCGACCGCATCAGCTGCACGTGCCGTGGATACGGGGGAGCGGGGAGAGCAAGTGTCAGAGGCACAAAGAGCAGGGAAGGAAATGCAGGAGGAAATATCAGGAGGAGATAACGTGGTCTGTCTGCCAGCGGCCACGATCCAGGCTCCTGCAAGGCTCCTTGCCTCCCCGCCGCTGCTCAGGGAAGTCTAGTGGTGGGACTTTGTCTTGAATCCCGTGCTGGGATTTGCCTGCCCTGAGGTGTGCTGCCCTCTGCCCATCCCGCGGGGCAGGGTTTGGGCTGAAGGTGCCACGGGGGAAAGCGGCGAGGGCAACCACGGAGCAGTGCTTAATTTAATGAATTCCTGTGGATGGTGAATTTATAGGGTAGTCAGGAGGTGAGGGGAGCTGCCCACCCCAGCGCTGATCTGGGAGGTGGTGAGGAGGGAAAGTGCATCCTGGCTTTTCTGCAGGGAAGCAAGCTGTGTGAAAGAATACACAGGTTCCTCGGATCTGGAGGACCACAAGGGAGAGGTCTTATGGAGGTTTGGTTCCTAAAGACACCAGAAACTAGAACAGTATATTCCCTGTGTGCAGCAGAAAGCACCACGAGGGATGGAGGTTGCAGCTGTAATGCTCTTGGTCTTCTCCTCCAGAGGCTGAGAGAGTGGGTTAATGGTAAGACAAGAGCTCAGTTCATTGCTCTTGGTGCAGGGCAAGAAGACATTGATTTGTGGTGAGCCTGGAGCTCATCTGTGTGCAAGGAGAGTCAGACCCCATCGACTCGCTGTGCAATATGATGCTGTACAAGTCCATGCTGGGATATAATTGTGCTATTAGAGCGGAGGATGTCCAATCTTAGGAAGCCGAGTCAAAGCGACCCTCCCAGTGTTAATATAGCAAAAATCATTAAAGATGAAACGTTAAGTGGCTCTTTTGGTCAGACACCCTCTGGCTTAAGGAAAATAGGCTAGAACCTGTCCCTGTGTGCGGTCAGCTCCATGTCTCTGGGGACCAACGTCAGTTTGGGGGCGGTTTGGAGGGGGCGTGTGGCTGCTGGTAGTGAAGGTAAGGCATGAGGACATTGGTAGAATTGAGGTCGTCCGAGGAAGCCCCATGCTGCTGCTCTTGCTGTGGGTGCTTTCATTCACTTTGCTGCTTTTGACTGATTCGTGACCCTGTACCCTCTCTAAAAGGTCTTCCTGTGCTCATTTTGGAGCCTTGCGTTTATGTGCTGCGTCCAGCTCTATTCTGGTCCTGCTTTGAGAGCTAATGAATGAACGTGGACATAACAGCTGAGACGGTGCATGGCCAAGTGCTTGGCACCTGAGACGTGGCAGCTCCCGGGGTGACGTGCCAAGAGGCACCTGTCTCTGTCGCAGGCTGTTAGGAGGCTTGACAAGAGACAGGGGAGCTTAATGTGCCACTAAAAACCTTGGCACCGGGTTTTTACATCCCTCACCCAGGAAACAGGATTTCGAGGCCCTTTTATATTATCCCTGTGGGGTAGTACATCCTGTTCTTCACAGCGTGGATCTGTTGCGTGCTCTACTAGCAACGTTTTGGATGCTCTGGCACAAGGGAGCACCCATTCCCATGCTCAGGCTGAAGCCCAAAGATACCTTTTGCTCCTGTGCACTCACACCAGAAAGCTGCTTGTGAACAGCCAAGGGGTGAAGAGGAAATTATTCCAACTCCAAGCTAGCTTGCTTTTCCTCAAGGCCTACATCTGATTTTGCAACTTGCCTTTTCAATTCCCACCTCCCATAGCTGAGCCTCAGTTGAGCCAATTGGCCAAATTCCCACCAAAGCAGGTTCATCTCTCTCCTGATCACCCTCGTCTTAAAGCCTCCGTCATCTTCTTGTTCCCTCACTGCTTTACAGCTGAGTGGCATGTCCTGGGCTTGGGTCTGGGAGCAGAAGGTCCCAGGCTGAGCTAAACCAGGTCTAGCAGAGCTCTTCTGCTTGGGGTCTGTGCTTCAGTGCTGCTGCCTTACTGCTTGGGTATGGATTGGAGTCCCCAAACCAAGGCTCCTTGTTGCTGCTTAATAAATGCAATGTGGGATTTGGGGGTATGCAGGGCTTCCACTGAACTTTCTGAACTTGTCAGCGCTCAGCACCTTTAAAAATCAGGCTGCACCTAAATTTTGCTAGATTCATAGGGTTTTAGAAACCTGAATTGAAGTTAAAAACCCCTGATGGGAGGGATAGCGTAAGAATGGCTGGGTACAAAATGAAAAATTTCAAGAATCCTGTAATCTCTCACTGGGATGAGAGTCAAGACAGGAAGGCAGGGAAAAACGGCTTGACAGTTTTAAGAAATATATTCATGTGAACGGGGTAGTTGTGTATTTTAGCAGGAGTGTGAGTGGGGAGAAAGCAGGGCGCTGGCAGGCCAGCGCAGGCAGCGGATAGAGCGTGTATCGGGCTGTGAAAAGGCATACCCTGGTGAGGGTTTTGCGAGAAGCTGTGAAGTTACAAACGGGAGGAGATAGTTGCCTTTGCAGGTATTCAGCCCGGAGGTGACAAAAAGACAGATTTCCACTCTTGCCCCAAATGGCAGACTTACAACATGCAGAAAATTGACTTGCCGTGCCGGTCCCCCGGCCGCTGGGAAAGTCTCCGAGCCCCACGTGTGAAGTTTCCTCTGGGAGTGCTTGGTGGCTTTGGTGGCAGACAGAGGAGTTGAGACCTAGCTTGGGAGCTTCGCTTTCTAATTGTGCCATGTCACAGAAGTACAAAGGCGGGCTGTGAAAAGGGCTGTGCCTCCGAGCACTCTCTGTTGATAAAAAGAAGGGGGGGGATACAGGCATCCTCCTCCGGCGTTCAGCTTTACTTTCTGCAGCCGAGCAGTGAGCAGTATAACGTTTTGGCTCTTTTGTCAGTTAGCAGAAGAGTTGTGCTGCTGTGCATAATACACGAGCTTTAAAAGCCAACACGCATGCAGCGGAGGTGTTGGAAAATCCCCGTAGCCATCGGTTTCTGAGAGCAGTGTTTACAATCACAGAAATGCATTCACGTTGCTGCTGCTCAACTCCCGATCACACGCAGCAGAAAGATGCTCCTTAAATAAACAGCTCCTTTAAATAAACAGCCAAGTCTTTGTTTGGAGACTTGTTTCATATTTTTACGGGCAACCCTGGTGGGTTTATTTTCCCCCTCTGGAAGATGCTGCTGTGGCGTTTGCTACAAAAGCTGATGTACGTTGGCTTCTGCCACAGATAGCAATCGCTGGTGTGTAATGTCAGGGCAAGATGAAAGGCTACAAGAGAGGGAACAGGAGCTCTGTATTGCTGGAGCAGTGCTCAGGAGTGCTGAGGGTTTTGGCTGGGAGGTGACTTTTTAAAGGAGTAATAAGAAACCTTGCAAGCCTGACTTTTGTGCTGTGCCATTCGGGTGGTTATTCTGCACTTGATGGAGATGGAGAGCCTGGTTCCAGGGGTCATCTAAGGGTGGGAGTGAATGGGGGAAGATACCATATCATTTGGGGGAAGGGAAAATATTTTTGTCACTCCTATCGGTACAAATAACAAAGACAAAGTCTTGGCAGACTGCATCATCCTGTGCTCTGTCTCTCCTAGTAGTCTGCAGCAGAGACACCCACAAGGGTATTCACAGTAGGCAGATGAACAATAACCTGCCCCCCATCAGCATCCTTTCCTAATCCATAATATCTAGAGGTTAGTTTCAGCTCTGAAAGCACAGGGGTTTATATCCTTCCCAAGATGTTTGCTAGCCTTAGCTGTGCTTGCTCGAGCTGTTCTTGTTATCCACATAAATGTGCAGCCTTTGCTCTCCACCTCTGCCCTATCATTTCGGGCTGGTGAATGGAGCTGCACTCCCCGGGCTTCTCCGGGAGCACATCACCGAAGAGGATGTTCTCTGTCCTTGATATTTCTCAGGCTTCAAATCCACCCTGATTGGCAGCCAGCCCTCTAGCATCTGCTGGATTGGTTTCAAGATTCAGTGGGAATTTTTTTTTTTTTTTGCTTAACTCTTTCTGCTCTTTTCTACATTTTGCACTTTACAGCTGAAATGGGCTCACGCAGATTTTTTGCATGGGACCAGGAAGCTCTTCCATTCCTGTGTAATAAACTTAAGAAAAGTTATTTCTGGAAAAAGTGTCATGGTATCCAGAAGAGGTAATTCAGAGTAGAGCAGAAAATAATGTTTTTAAATAAGCAAGATGGTAATTATGTGCTCAGATCACTTCTAAAAACATGTCAGAAGTTTATTCTCAGAAAATCTTCCTGAGAGCCCTTTGCAGTCAGATATGAAAACAGCTGGGGTTATCATGGTGTGGCAGATCATCTCTGGTTAGGCTGGGGCTAGAATTATTGCCAAACAATTTGGCGTGTCTGTACTTTCAACCTCTCACAAGTTGGTAGGAAATTCTGTGACAGCCCCGTAGCAAGCAGGCTGGGATTGTCGATCTGCCGTTAGTTCAGCCCCTCCAAAGCTTCTCCTGTTTATTCGCTTGCTTTAGTAGACACTTGACATAAATGAGCTTCCTTGGATGAAATCCTGATCCCATTTAAGTATTGATTTAATTGATGCTAGGATTGCAGCCTGGAGTTTGGAAACGTGAGGATGGGTTATACAAGCACGCCCTCGACTGCGTGGCTGGGGAGCCAGGTCCCATCTGTGGTTGAATTACAAAGTCCTGAATATTATCTGTGGGTGACTTACAATCTTTCTTATTTGCTGTTGTGTGTTGCTGCAGAAGCGGAACGTGGTTTCCAGGTTAGACAACAAAATCCGCTTAAGCCATGGAGTCCAACCAGGAATCCTCGCTCTTCCTGGTGAAGATCTTGGAGGAGCTGGACACGAAGCAGAATACTGTTTCTTACCAGGACCTCTGCAAGTCCCTGTGTGCGAGGTTTGATTTATCCCAGTTGGCCAAGCTCAGAAGCGTGCTGTTTTACACTGCTTGCCTGGATCCCAATTTCCCAGCGACTTTGTTCAAAGACAAAATGAGATGCACTGTAAACAATCAGCAATCAAAGAAAATCATGGTTGCAGCAGATATAGTAACAATATTCAACCTCATACAAATGAACGGGGGAGTGGCCAAGGAGAAACTTCCAGTTGCAAGGCAGAAAGTGAAAAAGAAAGAGTCTTTCGAGTCCTGTAGGTCCGACACGGAAGTCTGCAATATGGCAGACTGCGTGCCCAACTGCGAGCTGAACGACCAGGAGTTTAACCGGGGCTTTCCGGTCAGAAGGTCTTCAAAATGCAGAAAGATGGACTGCAAAGACTGTCAACAGTTTGTCCCCTCGTCAGAACCCAACTTTTTACTCGGTGTTAATAAGGACATGAAGGGCCGGGCTGCCTCTCTGGACAGACTGCAGGCGCTGGCATCCTACTCCATCGCCACGTCTCCACCATGCGAGATGCAGAGTACCTACTTCCCTATGAACATTGAAAATGAATCTATTTCAGACCAGGACTCCTTGCCTATAACTGCAGGCATAAAAGAAACTTTCATTTCAAACGACGAGCCGTTTGTGATGCAGTCGTGTGTCCAGAAAAGAAATATATTCAAAGAAGATTTTCATAATCTGATTACAATATCTCCCAACTTAATACCATCCAACAAAAAGCCAGAAGATGGACACAGAGAGCCTCAGAGCAGGAAGGAAAGCTCTAAGCAGGCTTTCTTCAACCACAGCTTTGAAATGCCATACAGCAGCCAGTACTTGAATCCAGTTTACTCTCCTATACCAGACAAAAGACGAGTGAAGCATGAGAGTTTAGATGATCTTCAAGCTTCAACGTATTTTGGACCAACTACTATTCTCGGGCCCCAGGACACCAAAAAGTGGACTGGAAAGCCAACCAAGCAAACTGCCTGGCCAGCTAAAAGCTGGAGTTTAAATACTGAGGAGGTACCTGACTTTGAACGATCGTTTTTTAATAGGAAGCAGTCTGAAGAGAAACCACGATACCAGAGTTCGAACAACCCATCTGCAAACTTTCCTTCAGCTGACAGGCATCAGTCCTACCTGAATGCGAAGGATCAGCAACCCATTATGCAGGCAAACTATGCTGTGAAAGCAAATGGGCATAAACCCAAGGAAATCCCTTCCATTCTGGAAGTGGAGAAACACGAGCCAGTCAAAAAGTTTAAGGATAAAAGCATTAATTGTACTTCTGTGCAGATCTTAAGCATTGACAGGACGACGAGCGTTGGGACGCAAACGGAGCAGCAAGTCCTGGAGCACAAGAAATGCAAGGACTTGTGTGCGGCGGGACAAGGCAAGTACGGAGAGCGTCACTCTCTGAAGCAGTCGGATGATGACTCTGAAATCGTGAGCGATGACATCAGTGACATTTTCCGGTTTTTGGATGACATGAGCATCAGCGGGTCGACGGGAGTGATGCAGTCCTCTTGCTACAACAGCACCGGTTCCTTGTCTCAGGTGCATAAATCGGACTGTGAGAGCTCACCTGAGCACAATTTGACTAAAATCTCCAACGGGAGTGCATGCAACAAGTTGGATAAACTGGTCCGGGCAGACATCAGTAACGCAGATGATGAATTAAAAACCAGCGTCTGCAAATTAGTTTTGAGGATTGGTGAAATAGAGAAGAAACTGGAATCTCTCTCAGGCGTCCGAGAAGAAATCTCCCAAGTCCTGGGAAAACTGAGCAAGTTGGATCAAAAAATTCAGCAGCCAGAGAAGGTCAGTGTGCAAATAGATCTCAATTCTTTGACAAGCGAGGCTGCATCAGATGAGAGTAACTCCCCGCAGATATTTCAGTGCCACAATACTCCTCATTCAGGCAAACTGGAGAATAATCCAGAATGGTGCTGTTCGGACGCCAGTGGAAGTAATAGCGAGAGTCTTCGAGTAAAAGCCTTAAAAAAAAGTTTATTTACTAGGAGGTCATCAAGATCATTAACAGAGGAAAACAGTGCAACTGAATCCAAAATAGCAAGTATTTCAAACTCTCCCCGGGACTGGAGAGCTATTACTTACACCAACCAAGTTGGCATTACGGAAGAGGAGATGAAAGAGAGAGATGGAGGAGAAAATAAGGACTGGCACAGGAAATCTAAAGAGGTAATTTCAACTTTAAGTCACATAATAAGCACTTAAAAATAATCTAGTTATGAATGTCTTCCATAGTCATCACAAGCCTCAGGGTATGACAATACTTTGCCCTGCCATATTATGCCTGTCTTTATTGTTATCATAATTGAGTGATTTTGTACCTATATCTTCTTGCTTGGCAGCTGCAATATGGTCAAGTTGTTCCTTAAAAGCACTTTGCTCTTTTGAAAAAGGGAGGGGGGGTAATGTGGGTGAGATCTTCGGTGGCATTCGTCATCAGTGGCGATATAATGAGGCCGGGTAATTAACTTGGTGAAAAGGGCGTGAGGAAAATTGAAATTCTCTAGTGGTTCTTTTAAAAGGGATATTTTTAAATTGCATTCTGATGGCTTTCATCAGAGAAGTATGTTCCTATTTAAAAGCCAACAAAATAGATTCATGGATTCAAATCCCTCAAGAAAAGCATCCTTGTCTGTGTACCATGAGACACAAAATGTAGTTATGGTTTCTGTCTCTGACTTTCACGGTCATTTACATGAATCTTAAACCTCCCATTGGGGAAATGCAGCATAGCTGTGGTCTTCTTTTGGTTGGTCAGAAAAACTCTACCCATCCCTCCCAACGGATTCCCACTGCCATCTTCACAGAGCTATTGTGGTCATCCTTGCACTGGGCTCTGGTTGGTGCTCAGTTGAAACTGTGCATGGTGTGGACGGTTGTTTCTGTTTCATGGAGAGTGGAGAGGTTTGGGGTCTTTCAGCTCCCTTGTCAATCAGGACCATGATGGGCATGCCGTGCTTCCTTAGGAGGAGGAGTGAGGGCAGAGAAGGAAGAGGTTTGATGGAGATAATCGCAGTTGGATGAACAAGAAACTGTAAGCCATGGGTTATTAGCAGGTTGCAGATGGGGAAGAAGGTTGCCCTTAGTAAGCCCAAACCTTGTCTTTTCTGTACTTTGATCTACCCAGGATGAAATGCTGACTTTGAAAGTCCCTTCCTCACTCCTGCAGTGTGGAAGACACTGGACTGGTATCATGGATGGTGCAGTGCCAAGGGAGTTCTACCTGGGGGCTTCCCACAAAACTTCAGTTTAAGAATTGGTCTGGAAACAGAAATCTGGAAGCCTGCATGGTGCTCTGAGCTTTTCCAGATCAGCTAGGCTTTTCTGGATGGCAGGGCCATTTTCAGAATAGTTTTATAACTGTAAACAGTACAAAACCTAAATTTCCTCTGCTGCATAAGCTTTGTGTTCATGTAATGGTCAACATGGAGTTGTTTCTGTAAAATACCTCTTTGGTCTCGTTGTGAGAAGAGAGTGGGCAAATGGATTAAGGCCATCCAAAACTTTGTCTTAGCTGGTACTTCTTTTACCATGGCTTAAGCAATATCATATGGTTATTCTGAAAGGAATATCTCTGTCCTTTGTGTTTAACCCCCTCATAGTCCTGTTTCTTCTCTCAAATTCTTTTGAACCCTATTGCAGGCAGACAGGCAATACGAAATCCCACAGCCACATAGACTGTCTAAACAACCAAAAGATGCTTTCTTGATTGAACAAGTCTTTAGTCCTCATCCCTACCCTGCATCACTCAAGTCACACATGAAAAGCAACCCGCTCTACACGGACATGAGGTTGACAGAGCTGGCTGAAGTGAAACGCGCCCAGCCATCATGGACCATAGAGGAATACACAAGGAATTCGGGGGATAAAGGCAAGATTGCAGCATTGGATCTACAAGTGAGTCCCATTTGTTTAATTTGAATGGCTTAATTGCGAATGGATGTTGCCATAATATGCGTTTAAGAAGGGATTTGGGTAGCTCAGGAAGGAGCTGTGCAGTGTTGAGCCTCTAATCTTGCTGATCCCTGTCCATCCTGGCCAGGGACAAAGGAAAATGTGGATGTTTGATTGTTGAATGATGATCCTTGGCATGTTGGTGCTCCCAGCTTATTCTGCAATGGAGAGATGTCTGCTAAGCCATTGTTGTGGTGGTAGCTCTAAAGAAGAGTTTAGGCGTGCAGGGATGAACTAGTCCCCAACTGCAGCAGGGCAGAGTGGTGCAGAAGCTGGCATTGCTGCTCTGTCTTCTATCCTTGTTCTGTCTGAGTTGTTCACAGAGAATGTAGGCATTAGGGCTTTTCCCCATTTTGCTAGGAATATGAGACATAAAATACTTGTAGAAGGTGTTAAATACCATGACCATTTTTGAAACACATCACTGCTGCAGCTTTGAAGTGGCTGTTGGAAACCAGAGTCATGTGAAGAACAGATCAGCTATTGGTCTGTCTTGTTTACGTTTTAGTTTGGCTTGGAAATGTGCAGGCTCTTCTGCAATGAGCAGAGCAAGTCACTGGGAGACAAATCCAAACTTTGGGTTTGAATTTTCCCCAAATGTGGTGTATTTGAAAGCACAATCCTGATATATAATGCGCTGCCCAAGCCCAGTACTGAGTCCCCATGTTGGATTCCCTGTCTAGCCTGATCAGCAGAAGACATCTTCTGGGAAGGAAGATATCTGAGCACAGATTTAAAAAGGAAGCATGAAGATGCCATCCAAAATGTGCAAAGAGCAAACAAATGTTGGCATATTTAGAATCATAGAACCATCTAGATTGGAAGGCACCTTCAAGATCATCTAGTCCAACCATCAACTTAACTGACAAAAAATACATCACTAAACCATGTCCCCCAGCACCATGTCAACCTGTCTTTTCAACACCTCCAGGGATGGTGCCTCAACCCCTTCCCTGGGCAGCCCATTCCACTGCTTGATAACCCTTTCAGTGTAAAAATTTTTCCTAATATCCAACCTGAACCTCCCCTGGTGCAACTTGAGCCCATTTCTTCTAGTCCTCTCGCCTGTGACTTGGGAGAAGAGACCGACCCCCGCCTTTCTACAGCCTCCTTTCAGGGAGTTGTAGAGAGCAATAAGGTCTGCCCTCAGCCTCCTTTTCTCCAGGTTTAGTCATGAAACACAGAATGCATCGCATAATGAAATCCACAGTAGATCCCTGGATAGCATTTATATCATTTATATGCATTTATACAGCAGGATAGGGAGCCAGCGGGGGGACTGGTGCTGACCTCAGGCATTCTGGGCTCCTTGCACGTGTGTGCATGGCCCCGGAGCAGAGGAAGCTGCCCGAGCTCTACAGGCTTGGCAGCAGTTGGGGTACACTGACCTGCAGCTCGGGGCTCGTCGGCGCCGCGCTGACGCAGCTCTGTGGTCAGCAGTCTGGGCTCTGTGGCCACACTCAAGCTGGGAGCCTGCTTGTCTCCAGAGCTTCTCTGCCAGGGAAGGTGGTGTGCAAGGCTTGCACATCAGCTCTCGATGGCTCGGTGCTGAGGCACCTAACCCAGCTCCAGACCCAACAGACTGAGCCCTAGGAGAGCATCAGGATACCACGAGGAAGGCTTGGTTAGCCCAGGGAGAGCTGCCATGTCCCCAGGGCCCTGCGTTGGGTGGTTTGGAATTAAAAGCATCACCCCCCCAGCGCCGTAGCGTAACTTCCAGGAGCATTTGTGGAGGAATTTGTGCACAACGAGTTCACCTCCTGGCTTGGCTCGGGCAAACTCCCCTGTCCTCACCAGCCCATGCTCCTGGCTGTGGGTAAAGTGGAGCTGGAGAGAAGCCAAGCAGCACGGGGACCAGGCTGCATCTTGCCTCAGCTGCCTGCTGCTTTTCAGATCTTAAAAGCTTTACCAAATTCCTAACCCTGGCGTTGCAGGCTGTCTGTTGGAGTGGGGACAGGCTGGAAGAAGTTCCTCTGCGGCAGGCAGTGGCAAAGCACGCCTTACCTGCTGCGTGGAGGCAACAGGGGAGGTGACATTTGGAGGCAAAGCTCCCCTGGGAGAAGCGTTCTCCATCTGCTCCTCGCAGGGCCCTCTCGTTCCCCGCAAGCGGCTCTGTGCGACGGTGAGCAAACCAGGGAAATCGGCTTATTGCCATCATTTATCTTTGGGATAAAGGTGATAAAACTTTACCGGTTTGATTCTTTCCCTCCAAAAGGACTGTCAGAATCACACCTACTCCGCAAAGCCCATGTCTAGACTTTGTAATAGAGCTTACTGACAAACTTAAAAAATAGACACAGACTGATGAGTGGGGTTTTTTTTTTTCCCAGTGATTAAGTTTATTAGAACCGAAGGTAAATACATTATGCTTTAATGAACATTCCTACGTCTGGCAATGAAATGGGAAAGGAAGCTGATTAACAGTAATGGGCCTTTTTAATAATGCATCTTCCTTCTGAAGTAGTTTAAAGGTCAATACCAAGGCAGAGAGGGTCCAAAACTGTCATTTCCTTGAAGCATAGCACGGTTATCTTTGGGGTTTTTCTACCTTTGTTTACTTAAAATGTCTTCTGGCACTTGACAAGTCTGCTGGGTTTTCTTTCAAAAAAAGAAATTGCAATACTAGAGTCAGGCCAAAGTTTGTCCCAAGTGTGGGGTCTGTGTGAGAGCTCAGCGCTTTGCTCTGTGTGAGATGATCCACTGGGACGAAACACTGTCAGGCCATTTTCTGATGCCTTTAGAGACGGGGTTGCTGTTTTTTTTCAGAAGGCTGGAACAGGTCATTCTGAGCCCGAACGGTACAATCTCAGACTCAGCTGGTGGTCTCTGTTTCAGCATATTAGTGCTATCACAGAGATCTCCATCAAACCATGGTAAACCCGTTGCTCAATTTTAATTGTTTATTTCTGGGGTAGCTACAAAATCACTTCTTTTAATTGTTCTGTACATAAAGCAAATGCTGCTTTCAAGCAAAGCAAGGTTTCAGCCAGTAGCTCATGGCCACAAAATCTGAATTAGCCAATTAAAGGCTTACCCAAATCCCTCTCGAGTCAGCTGGAGTTTCTTTGTACGGAGTCCAACGAACTTTGGATCAGCTCCGTTACGAGCCTAGAAGCAGTGTGTGTTAGGATATTCTTACTGGAACATTTTTATGTGGTATCTTTTCCATTTTTTAAAGAAATGGCCCTTTGGAGCCCCAGACACATGAGACAGCTTCGAGGAAAAGCTGTCATTTTTCAAAATGTTCTTTCTGCTTTATTCCTTTCTGCTGGTAAGTGCAATGCAATGCCTAGTGTTTGAGTTTCCCCCATTTTCCTCCTGTTTTCCCTAACAGAAAGGATGAAGGGAAAAAAACAAGGAAGGTGGAAATGCAAAGCTTAAGCTCAAATTCTAAAGAAGGAAAAACTAAAAGATAAAAAAAAAAACCCGAAAACATTCAAATGGAAACAGTGATAAATTTTCCCAGGTAGCCTTTAATTTTCTGACCAATTCAGATTTTCTTCACAAACTTTTTTTTAAATTTTTGGTTACCCGTGTGGAAGGGGAGGGCAAAGTCTTTAATTTCTTAATCATACTCCTAAAATCACCTCCAACCCAGAGAAACTCAGACTTTGGCAATGAGCAGAGTATTGCCTCCTGTGGAAATATAGATTGTGCCATCGGGGTTAAATGATCTCATCTGTGGAGATGGTCCAGGAGAATGTGTGGTACCAAATCGTGGGCCAGGTCTCCAGTTCCCCTTCCCCTCTTGCCCCTAAAACTGAGACAGCGTCATGCATCTGGGTGACTTTCAGAAGATGGAGCTAGAAGGAGAGCTTGAAGCCACCTTGTCCTGGGAAATTTCATGGGAAACCACTGCCTGTGGTTGTGTATTCCCACGCTGAAAAGAAGGGCTGGTGTCCCCAGGTGTCACCGTTCTGGAGGGTGACTGCAAATGGCCCATCCAGAGGGACTGGGTTCCGGATGGAGCTGGGCAATCACACCCTGCAAGCAAGTTATGGCAGCAAAATTAGGGTTAGCTTTATAAAATGTAGTTCGTGAGGAGTATATGTTAAGAACCCTTCCCATCAGCTGGGCTTTAATAATTTAAAAAAGCAGTAACAGATCGGTAGTTGCTGACATCTCTGCTGTCTAGCAGATTAAAGAGATTTTATTTAAATGCCATCCAAGATGATGAAGTTTATGGCAAATCAGAGGTACGTGAGGGATTTTGCAGCAGAATTATACTGTTACAGGAGTTTATTTTTTGCAGTATTTTGTTGCCACTTTCGTCAGCCTTATGGAACTGGGACCAGGAGTTGAAGGGATGTGAGAAGCGACAATAACCCACTTTATCCTGACAGCAGACCCAGCTGCAGTTGGGAGGCCTTCAGGCACATCTGCTGTGTTTATTTATGTTATTAATGGCAGATCCCAGACAATTAACAACTGTTTCCTTTTAATTTTCAGACTCAAGAATCTTTAAACCCAAACAACTTAGAGTACTGGATGGAAGACATTTATACTCCTGGCTACGATTCCTTGTTAAAGCGCAAAGAAGCTGAGTTCAGAAGAGCAAAGGTCTGCAAGATCGCTGCCCTGATAGCGGCGGCAGCTTGTACGGTTATTCTGGTCATTGTAGTTCCCATTTGTACAATGAAATCCTGAACCTGTGGACAGACCCGTGGCTCCCAGCTGCGTGCATCTCAGATAGCTCATGCTGTGTTTCAAACGTCTGACGGCAAAACTGTTAGGAATTTGCGAAGGAAGAATGTTCTGAGGATTTCCTGATGGGGAACGCTGTAACCGTAGGCAAAACACAAAGCAACTAGAGAAACTTTTTTTTTTTTTTTCTGGAAAAGCATTATTTTAAATAACAGACTGTGTGGTGGAGTTAATGGGAACTCGGTTCAATTTTTATGCATTTTTAAAAGTGCAATATTTTTTTTTTCCTAAAGAAACAATATAATGTTTTACAGAATCAGAGACTGATGAGAATCCAGGCAAAAGAGGAAGGTTGTCTGAGCTATGTTGCATTTAACAAAGGTATGGGTATATGGAGGTAGCACTGTATAGAAGGGAATGTTCTATATGCATTATATCGGGGAGCTAGGAAAGTGTTAAAGCTCTCTACAATGTAGAAAACTCTGAATGTATTGTATTTATTTTATAGCATTTATGTATTTCATGATCATTTGATTGAAAGCAGACTGTGTAGCCATGAACAGAGTTTATTCCGATGTTCAGATTAAAAAGGGCTCTTTGTATTTGGTCTTGCCCTAAGACCCACTCTATCATCACTGAGTACTTAGATAAGTGCAATGTGCTGCAGACCAAAAAGATTATGTTTTAAAGCAATCACAAGAGGTTTTAGTTGCTTCTGTTGAATAACATTTGCATAGAGCTGGCAAACTTGCCTTGCCAAAAGGGTATTCTTTACCTCTGCAGACAGTGAAATTGCCTCAATTTCACTCCTGCCAGCAAGCAAAGCTGGCAAATCAAAGCAACGCTCTGTTAAAGTTCTTGGAAATGTAATCTGAACAGTTATATTTTTTTTTTTCACAAAGTCTTTGTGCCTTTTTTTTAGACTTTTAGACTGTAGATCAAATAGATCTGTTTAATTTTGCTATTTTAAGCCCATAACATAAATCACAGCATAATGGGTACTAATGGAGGTTCTTTTCCTGCAAGCCTTCTATACAGTTCAGAGTGCTCCTCAAACAGCAGGGCTGGTGGTTACTGAGCACTTATATTAAGGGCACAGTTTTTCAGCAGTAGTGGAAACTTGCTGTTAATGCAATGCATTCAGCACGGGGAGATCTTTTGCTTCCCTCTTGCTAATAGACTTAAGAATTATGGTTGACTCTACCGGACAGCAAGCATGCTGTATCCCATGGGAAATGTCCATTTGATGCTTTATCCCAAATGCAAATAGCAGGTTCAAAGGAACTCTCAAGCTATGACAGAAATTACCTGCCATGGTTAGTGAAAGCAAATACCCAGACAGTATTACTCTTCTGTCAAGTATAGATGAAAAAAAAGAAGTAAAAAAAAAAATAAAAAATTCAGGAAATAATGTGATCTTGCTGGTCCTCTAAGGGAAAGGAGATTCTTTTAGTGACTGCTCTTTATGTAGGGTAATTTGGTTTCTTCAGAAGCAGCCTCCCTACAGGATGACACAGCAGCTAGGAAAGCATGGGATGCTCGTTCCTCCGGCTCTCTGGGATGTGCTGCACCCGCTGTTTGTTTCTGGCTGGTTTAAAAAAAAGTAGTGAGGAAAGGGTGTGTGGGAGGCGAAGGCTTTGTTGTGACTTCAGATGTGTGTTGGTTCTTTCCTGCAGCTGGAGAGCTGTTTATGCACTGCTTGTGTGCTGTGTTTTATTTGGGGATAGGTGATCCCTGGGACCGTTGATCTATCAGAAAAACAAGTGTAAGCACAGGGCCCTGTGTCCCATCAGCAAATACTGAACAAGGATAAGCCCCTAGACCGAAATCTGCTCCTGCTTGGCCTGAATCCTGACCCAAATTCTGTAGCTTTGGCCCATTCCTAATACCAAGATTATTTCTCTTTCCTCCCAGATGCTGCAGGATGGAGTCACAGCAGGGAGGGAGCAATTCACACTGTCTATTTTAGGCTGCCTTGGGTTACGGTATGATTCAGAGCACCTGAGTTTAGGAGCTCAGGATCTGTATGTAGTAAATATAGACAGGTAGAGAAACCTCCAGGGATGATTTGGAGCCGCCAGCAAGGCAGCTAATATTAGACATGCGAATACTCTCCAGAGGGCATTGCTCTGCAGTTTACCTTATGCACAATTTTGGTTGATTGTATATGTTAAAAAAAAATAGAATATATATTCCTGGTTCCAGGTAATGTCAGAAAGCCCTTTCACACCCCTCCTTGGCCCGGCGGTAGCAAGCAGGAGATGCTGTTGGAAAGGGCAGCGTGACCCTGTGGTGGCACAGTGTCGGTCCCCATCTGCCTGCACGGGTGGTGACCCCTCCCTTGGAGGGGTAGGATGGGTGTGGGATGGACACCAGGGAGACCCCCTGCCTTCTCCAGCCCCCCCTCCGCTAGCACGAGCCGCCTGGCCCTGCCGCCCCCCGACCCAAAATCAGCAGCGTTTCCTCTGTTGCACCTCAGTGATCTGCTTTTAGAAAATACCAGAATATGTAGGTGGAGGTGGGAGACGGGTGCAGGAGATGCTGGTGATCGCAGGGTGGGCTGGGGCTGTGCTTGCACTCGTGAGGTAGTGGAGAAGCGAGGACCCCTCTTTCCTTCGTGCAGGGATTGTATTTTATCCGTGCAAGGCTCATCCTGCTGGCACCAAATGAGTCTTTGCATTAGAGGTGCCCAAAATCCTGGGAAGGGTTTGGAAGGTTATGGAGTTGTGGGTGGTGTGGACCTGGCCCGACCCAAGCATTCAGCATCCCAAGCATCCTAATTTATTACCACTCCTAATTTATTGAGGTGCTTTTGCCCATGCTTACCTTGCACGAGCAGCCAGTGGCACCCACCTCCATCAGGGCAGTGGTTTCCCGACATGCCAGGCCGTGGCTCATCACGGATCTCCCTCTCTGGGGCTCGATTTGGCTCCTGCAACCTCTGGGAGCATCTCCACGGTGCCAGGAGCCTGAGGGGAGCTGGGAAAGCAGCGCCTGGCTCCCTGCCTCCCCGCTCCACAAATACCTCCAGGAGCCGCCTCCGCTTCCCAGCTGCCTCCGGCAGCTCCTCGGCACCACGGGGATGGGCATCCCCGGCTGTTCCCAGCAGGTTTTACATCTGGCACGGAGCTCTTTGCTTAAAATAGGTAAGGAGATGGAGTGGTGGGATGCTGCTGCAGGAGGAGAGCAGCCTGGGAAGGAGAGGCCCCACAGTTCTGCACGGAGTACACGAGCTAGGTGAAATCCCGACACTATTAACCGGCAAGAATATCGTGATCAACCTTGTGAACCAGTTATCAACTAGTATATACTGTATACTATATGATAGACTTTTGTATAAAAAAAAAAAAAGGAAAATAAACAAATTAAAGCTATAGGTACATTGTAATCCTTGGTGTGATTGAAAAAAAAAAAGTGTCCTAGATTGTATTACTTAATTAAAATAATGATGAGCATATTGAACTGTTTTTTGTATTTATGCCTTATAAACTTGATATATTACACATGATAAAATGAAACTGCAAGAATTATAAAAGAGATACTCCATTTTGGGGGCAAATCCCATTTGCTTTTCTTGAAACAAGAGTGCTGCTTGAAATCAGCTTGATAAATCGTGTGCAGAAGAGCAAGAGCAGGATCTGTCCCCAAATGACTTTTTAGGATTTTTTTTTTTTTAATGGGGCTTTGGTTAATGTACTATGTAATAATTTTATTTTATAAAGTTACTGTACAATGTTGCCTTTTAGTTCATTTAAATATAATACCAAATAAACTTGAAAATTTCAGCGTCCTAAGTTTTAATGAAACAGTTACAATAATTTATTACTCCTTTGCTTTCCCTCTTTCTTTTTTTCCAGGGACATCAAGATAGCCATGGGATGCAAGTGTCTCAGTGTTAGATAACTAAGCAGCCTATCTAGTTCTTGGCAGAATTGCTAATGGATTTCTCACTTGTGAAATAATAAGATCGCAAAAGATAATGAAAAATGAGTTTGTTGGGTTTCTTTTAAAAGCTCCTTTGCATCGCATTGTCTGGGCTTCTGGGAGATTAGCTCTTGACACTAATCATAATATTTCATTTTATAGTTTATTTCATGACTGAGATTTACCATATCAACTGTTTTAACAAGGTCATGACTAATATTTTGATTATGTATTTCACTTACATGTTTATGCAACCACTGTCCCTTTTAAGTCAGTACAATAGATAACTATTTATAGTTACCTACCAACAGGCGATCGGGTTGCTTAGGATCTCTATGTGAATTTAATGTGCTGCTTTTGGCTTTTTAATTGCAAAACCAGGTTATCTTAAAGTTCCAGGTCTTGAAACAAAGCTTGAGGTGAGCCTGCCACTGAAGGTAGCCCAGCATCAGGGGTTGCAAAGGGCAGCCGCGGAAGAGAGGACATATATAAATAATGAACTCTGACATGAAAATGGAGTAATGTAAGATATTGATTTCCTCGTTGCTACTGCATAAACACCTTTAATGCATTGCTTTAGCAATCCTGTCAGGACAGACACTGCCGAGTGCTCTCTGCAGGGCCAGGCCACCAGCTCAGCCCTCGGGCACTCACGTGTCGTGAGTCAGGCTGTAAACCATCACAGGTCCCCTTGGGAGGGACTGTGATTCACAATTTCACATTGGTTTCATTTTTGGAGATGGTAGCGTGGATTTAGATCAATTTCAGGTTTTTCTCTTGTACCCATCAAGTCCAGAAGCTTACAAGTAGAAACGTCCTCAGATTTTTATGTTACAGCATGAATCCAGGAGCAGGAACTTTCATAAAAATGCTGTGTGACCAGGCTTATGCCAAAAACCCCAAAGCACTCTGGCACAGAGTTCCTCAGCCAAGGAGCTGGCTACGTAAGATATACGGACCTCATCTGGGTCATCGCTGTGCTGGAAGATGGAGCAGCTGCCAAGTTTCTACAGTAGCTGCTGGATGGGGTTGCTGAGTCTCAAGGTAGAAGAAAGCTCCTACATGCGATGCAGTATCAGGGACCAGACGCAGCTGTCTGTGTGTCTTTGAATGTATCGCTCCCAGCAATCAATTGTGCTGCTTGATTAAATTCTTTATTTCAGATTTAGCTACGATGAATGGCTCTGCCTGATGCACAAGAGAGTCACAAGCAAAATATTGGATCTCGAGGCCATATCCTGCCCTCTGAGGTGCTCCTGGGACTCCATCCCATTGAATCTGCATGTGGAAGAAGAGAAAGTAGCCCGTAGCCTGCCCGTAGCAGCATGATCCTATTGAAAGGAAAGGTCAGTTGTGTTGGTGTGTACTTTGGGAAAAGGCAGCCACCTGTGGGAGTAATTATGAAGACGAGGTACTTTCATCTTATTTTTCCTTTGTTATCTTTTCAGCAAAGAGAAATGTATCTTGTAAAGTGCTGCTCTACTATTAGTTCTCCAGCGAGCTTGGTCACTTCAGAGAGTCAACTGAGACCATGGACGACTTGATTTCTTGTAGGCTGCTAAATAAGTCTTCACAGTCCACCTAGAAACTGGAGAAAAATCTTCAGAAAGGGAAGAAGTGGGCCGTCAGCAGCCAAACTCCTCCCGTGTGTAAGTTCCATTGGGTTTGTTTTCTGTAATATAGAACAAACTTCATGTAGGAGAGCCGTGAAGCTCTTCCAAAAGCAACCGTACATCTAATCCTTCCCAAGAGCAATAGACTGAGATTTTTAAGGAAGACTAGTTAATGATCCTGGATGAGCCCAGCCCCAGAAAGCAATGGTGCTTGGCTGGTGCATGGTACCAATGAGCATCGCTGGTCACGGTGGCCAGTGGAGATGTGCAAAGCTCTCTGACGGACCAGGGAAAATGTCTACAAAGCTTAATACAATATAGGGTTGAGGAAACAGTGGGTGTCTGGAGGCACGGTTCCTGCTGAGGCTGGAGGCTTTTAGAAATGAAGAGTTTTGGGGCAGCAGTTGTCCATCCCCAAGCCTGCTTCTCCCTGCCCTCCCATACCCCAGACCTGTGGATTTTGGGATATTCCTCTGAGGCCTATCTGCAGGTCTCTGGACACACAGTGCAGGCTCTTTCTTAAAGTTAACCGATTTCCTCAGTAAAAAGAGGGAAATTCCTGCCAGACATTAATGCTTTGACCCTAACTAAAAAAAATGCCCTGAGGCCTAAGATCTCCTTGTCCCAACTGGTGGGGTTGACAGCACTTCAGGAAATGTGACCTGGACCTTCCTCTCACCCATCCCCAAAACGTCCTGGGGCGACCCTGGAAATGGCAGGGTTATGAAGATGACTCCCATTTACTTTCATGTAGGGCTTTGTGGAAGTCGCATTTCCAGGCCTGTCTCTGCGACCAGAGGGTTGAAAACCAATTTCATTTATTAAGGATGAGGACAAATGGGTGAACTCCTCAGGTAAGAACATGCAGTTCTGATTGCTGATGCTTTAAAAAAAATGTCAAATCCTGCTTTTCATAAGAAAATTGCTCTGTTTTCCATGCTTATTTTGAGCCTGTATGCGGTGTGCTGTCTACATGTTGTCCCCCAGCATGTGGTGGGGCTCCAGCCCATGTCCTCAACAGTGGGTGTCCCCCCTGGAAGGGGAGAAAAAGAGAGAATTACGTGTGGTAAACCAGCCCTGCCTGGGAGAGGGACTAGAGAAATACTAATTATTCTGCCTGGCCCTGGAAACGATGGGGAGTCTGGTCCCTGTTGAAAAGCTTTGCTGTAAACTCTGCTTTAGCGACAGGCGAATCTCTGCTTATATTGAAAAATTCTCCTGATCTACCGTCCTGCCGGGCTGACACACTTACTGCAATAAAACAAATCTGTGTTGTGCTGTGTGTTTTTACCCAAGTAATGGTAGGGGGAGAGGAGAGAACCAAGGAGTCTGAGTCATTTGTCTTCTTTCCTTGTCTTGGTAATGAAATATTGCTGTTGAACTTTACCCTGCCTTTCCTGATGCTTTTTCTTTTTTTTTTTTCTTTTTTTTTACCTTTTAAGAGGCTCATAAAATTGCATTACTAAAATTTATGACTGTGTAGCAAATGTGTGCACATGCATTAATCCTGTACAAGGCCAACGCCTTGTAGCTGCAAAATTAATGTTACGGTGCCGTTTCTAGTATGGCTAATGACTGTTCCATACAGCAGGGCTCACGCTTTGCTCACCTCGTGGCCCTTAATTCCTTGAAACAGCCTTGCCTTGAAGAATTTGCCAGATAACCGTTAAAAACGGGTACATGCACAACGCATGGATATATATTTTTATACATATATCTTTATGCAATTAGAACCTTGAAAATCTTGGCCTTGTGAGCCTGTTCAGTTGGGTTTCAGCTCCTTTGCCTGGTGTTTGGTTCAAAGGTTCAAAAGCCGGTGCCTCTGAATGCGATGGATTAAAAATGTGCCTCTTAACCATGACTCTGGTCTGGAGAGGCTGAACTGGACGTTGGTGTTACCCCATGAGTTATACCCCCTGCTGACTGGAAGCGGGTGAAAAATAACAGCTCAGTAAATGATCACGTTGTTTGAAATTCTCTATGTTTAGAATTACATTTTCTTATTAAGCAAAGACATGTCACTTTCTGCTAGCGGGGTGGATTAGTATTTGTAGCCTTTTTACCAAATGAAAAAGAGTTGCTAATACAGTATTCCGGGTTGAAGACAGATAAAATAAAGGAACTGACTGGTGACGAGGGCTTGCTTGCATGCTGATTGAAGAGAAGAAGTTGGAGGGCTGGATTTTCAGGGTGTTGAGACAGGAATTCAGACAGTGTTTGTTTTCTTCCAGGCTTTGCCTGACAGCGAGAAGAAAACTCGGTCCTTGTGGCCTTGTACAGTAGCTCAGTGTTTAGGACATGGTATCTGCAAGATCTGTTAGAGATAAAAACCTGGTTGTTTGGCACTCAAAAAGAAAGTATGAGGTGCTGGGCAACTGAGATGTACTGGAGCTCAAGGGCAGGCGAATGTCTGGCAGTGAAGTCCAAGATCTGCTGCACATGAGCCCTCTGGTCCCACAACATGGACTCCAGCCACAGCAGGCCCTGGGCTTGTGTCAAGAGACTGGTTGGCAAAGCGGTCGGTGATGGCAACCTGCAAAGATCTCAGGGCAGACAAAAATATCCATGTGTGTACGGGTGCATCTTTGCTATCTTAGCCTCTGGGAGCAAGAGCTTTTGAAGGGGGGGGACAGTGCCATTTTTTTCTCTCTGCTGGAAGACATGAGCTGACAACAGTAAGGCATCTCTGGGGTGGAGAAACCCATGCAAGGGAAAGATAATCTCATGTGAAAGCTCTCAAGGCAGTGCCGTCTGTCTTCCACGTTTTGGGACCAGTCGCTTGATCTCTGTGGGCTTCAGTTTCGTGCCAGTTACTCGCCGTGTCTCTCTTCAGGCTTTTTCTTGGAACAGAGCCGTGTAGTTGTGAGATGCCTAGGGAAAAAAGGGGCCAGACACGGGCTGAGACATCTTACAAGCATTGCCTTGATGCTTCTAATGGCATTACCGATATCAAAATTAGTTACAGCCAGATCAGGCATCAAATTTGTAACTCTGGTGGTAATCAGCAATGCAACACCTGGGAGGTATTTGGCTCAGCTTGTCAAAGTGTTTTTGGTATTGTGAGAATGATGAATGTCACCAGGAAAGCTTCTTGAGAAGGATGAGAGGAGAGAGAAGAGCCGAAGCAGTGTGATGCTCTGCTGGGATCGCAGCGTGAGGAGAGCAGGATTAGTGCTGCAGGAGATGGGCAGACAGCGAGCATCTGCTCTGGGCCACCAGGATCAGAGCACAGCGGGAATGAGAAATTCTTGGACCGGTTATCAAGGAACTGGGAAACTCCAGGATACCGTACTCATGGGGGATTTTTACTACCCAGACATCTGCTGGGTAACAAATGCGGCTAATCACGGCGATAATGTACAACCCTAATTCACTATAAATTCCCTCCCATATGTTTAGAATTGTATTTACAGTAGGAAGTGAGGGATAGTTATTCATGAATCAAGGTGAACTGAGTTGCTGGTGCAGAGTCAGCCATATATTGTGGAAAATAATGTATGACAGCCTAGAACAGAATCCCTCTGAAAGCATGGCTGTATTTCAGGTATTTTAAGCGAAAAATGTTGCTGTAATTACTGATTGCTTTTAAATGTGCCAGTTGAGCTCCTCGTTTCTCCCTAACCTTTGTTGACCTTGAAGCACGAGTTCATAAATGGAGTTGATGAAGAATTATCCGCCAGACGAAATACGCCTCCTCGAATTCAATTCTGCTTATGAGGAGGTTGAAAAGGGTTAAGAAAAAAATAAGAAAGGACTCATGATAATGGCTGCTTAGCTCACTGGTAGCACACGAAAGGATGTTGTTTTATTGATATGCTTCTATGGCCTTTCTTCAGTTGCAGGCAATAATTTTGCCGTCTAACTCACCATGGACCCAGAACAGCACTGTGAGCTCAAATATATCTAATATTGAGGTGGGAAGGAAGTATCCCAGCCGACGGAGTTCAGGGCTGAGCACAGTTAGTTAGTGATGAATTATGGTGCCTTTTCCTCCTGTTCAGCAATTCTCTGCTCCCTGGTTCTGCTGCCCCCTGCGCTGCCTCATCGCTGGCATGGGGTTTTTTTTGCTAAGGATGTGAGCACTAGCTTCAGCCACTCAGGGCCTGGGGATTTGCATAATTACTGCTTATTCCTCAATTACAATCTTTGAATATGCAAATCTGTTGATGCTGGTTACTGTAATCCCCCTGCCCTGGCTGGTCCCTATGCAGGGAAGTCTTGGAGCCATTTGCAACAAGGGTTTTCCTGATGGCTTCTTATTTCCAGCTGTGGGTGATGGGGAAAACCCCTTGACCAGCTGCCCCAAATAGAGGGAGGACACAAGCAAAGAGAGATGGCTGTGAAAGTAAGAAAAAGGCACTATGGTTTTTTTTTTCACAAGAGCTCGAATGCCTTTTTCCCTGTTACTTTCCTTGCAGGAGCTCATGTTCATGCTGCTGGTGAAAGATGGGATGGGTCAGCTTGCAGTGTTTTGTCCTCTCAGTAACTCTCCCCCATTTCTGCCCGGCCTGGCTGCTTCCTGCTTGAAATCTGGTTTCAAAGTGAAATAGATCAGATAACAATCAATAGTTTTGAAGAAGGCTGTCCAGCCTTGATGGTCCACCTACTCCAGTGGAGCTGGGCCAGTGTAAGGCAGGAGAGGAGTTCAGCAGAGGACTTGCTTGCTTGGGTGGAAGGATGGCAAAACCTCAGCTCACAGCACCCAAGCGGGGGGGTCTGGGGTTACCTGTCCCAGCTTGGTTGTCACTTTGGACTAAGGAAAGGTTGGTGACTTGCAGAGCGTTTTAACATGTGCTGACCTGTATATATTTGTCTAGAGCAGGAGCTCTTCTTATTAAAACACGATTTAATTAACCTTTCCCACTTCTATTACCAATATTTTTCTAATATTATTTTCAGTATTACTTATTATTGTTCTCCCCTGGATCTTTCCAAATAAGTATATACAGAGAGAGCACACAACTGCTTTATCTTCTGGATGAGATAAGTAAAATTGGAAAATCAATGCCTTTTTAACGGAAAGGGTGAAATCTTGGTGTCATGGAAGTCCAGCTCCTCAGGACTTCTGAAGGGGCAGCATTTCACCCAAAAGGCCCCATGGGGCACCTGCACTCTGTGTCGTGGGGACCCAGCGTTCAGCTGCCAGAGACTGTCCTCAGACCCAGCAGCCAGACGTCGTGCTGTTTCCTTTCAGCTTCAGCCCTCTCCGCTCACACTGCTTGCTCTTGGGGCACCCGCAATAGCTCACACTCATCTTCTTCCCTCAGCCGTGGACCTGCCAGCTCCGTCTGTGCAGGCAGCACTCGTTGAGGGAAACAGTTATTTTGCATCTGGGTTGATAATGATGCTGTGAGAATGTCACCGCAACATCAGTCAAAACGTCCGGGGAGTGGGGTATGGAGATGGATTTGAAAGGAATGGCATGGGAACACATCCCGTGCCATTACATGTTAATGGATATGGTTTATTTCAGAAAAAGAAGAAGAAAACTCAGGAAAATGTAGAACCAATGATTTACGGGAAGCAACACTGTTTGGAATATAAATACAGACAAGCAGCATGGTTGCTGGTGCTGTGGTGCTATGTTCCCTGGGATAATAAAGCCATTTTGTAACTATTTGTCTGCATCTCGAGCTCGCACACATTTTGTCTCAAAGTTTTTCATTTCTAATGAGGCTTCCTGTCCTGAATATTTTTCTCAGATCAACAAAAATGGTTTGACATCCATTTGTAAAAGGCTTCATTGTAATGTATTAGTATGTTCTGTTCCCACTTCAGTTTTTTCTTTTCTAAGGATCTCCCCCTGCACTCTTTTATCAGCCAGACGTGAGAGAAGATACCTGCAAATAAAATGTGTGTTGTATTAAGGACTGCTACTGAAAATGTCTGGGCCATTCCTGAGCTCTACTTCCATGCCATACTTGGCAGAAGCTTGTCATGCTCCTTTCCTGGAAGATTAGTATGAAGTGAAACACTTGCAAAGCAATTGTTCTTCATGTGTTTTTGACCCTTTAAGTGACTAATATTTTTGGAGGTGGTTGTTTTACTGTCACTGCGGGCTTTTCTGTTCTACCATAAAAGTAAAGAAAAAAATAAGCAGAGATCAAGATTCGCTCCTTATTCTATGGTATATTCACTATGTACAAATGTACTGTATCTTTTTCAGGTGAACTGTAATCATGGAAGCGAAAGAACATCCTGGGAACTGTTTAGGGCAAATAAAGGAGAGCATTGCATGTATTATTTTATCATCATGTATCTGTAATCTGGAAGAATTCCTCTAAAAACCTTTAGGAGTAAGAGGATAATCAAATGCCTGCTTTTATTCAGTATTTGAGTTGTCTGCTAAGGCCAATGAAAGAGTTGAGTTTATTATATTGATATTTTCAGGAAGCTGAGGTGATAGTGCCAAGACTCTTTGAGCATATGAAGTGCCAAGGCTACAGGAATCAACACTTCATATTTCAGAAATGGTGCAGATAAACTATAACCATTCAGAAACACTTCAAAGAAGGAACATGCTGCCATTTTTGTGCTGTGGAGCAACATGGCAACGTAGAAGCAAGAACGAGTCCAGTAAAGGACAGGACTTCATAGATGTCACTTCACAGCCAAAGTGTCCCACCTCTCAAGTCTTGTTCTAACCCAGCCTCCTTGTAGTCAAAAATAGTAGTCACTGTGAGACCTGAAATACATTAATCAAGAGAGACTAATTCCCCTACACATTGTAAATCTATGAAGCTGTCTAGCTTTCCTGTCTGAATTTTGTTTTCTTCACGTTTTCCCCAATATCCGTGGGCTATCTTTTCTACTCCTATCAGTTTACCATAGGTTGTAGGTGGTAGAAGTGAATGAAATTCTTCAAGAGTAAGTTCTGCTGCAATGATCCATTTTACTTAAATGCGTGATCAAAGGAAAATGCAGCTTCTGAAGAACACTTTAGAACAAGACCAAAATCTGGTAACTTGTTAGATGCCCTCAATGACTGTAGTCTTACTGGAGACTTTGATCAGAGCTTCCTTCATCTCTTTCCATGCTGCTTACAAAGCTATTCTATGTAAAAATGTAGTGTATGATTTACTTTAACCAAGGAAAGACAAATTCATTCCGAAGGTGGGAGATGGACAAATTCTGAGTTGTGCGTAGATCTTTTGGAGCAGTAGCTGTGGAGAGGATGTGCCAAGTGACTGACAGCAGGGCCACACCAGAGAACATCGTTGTGATAGTTAGAGACTATAATGAAGTGGAAAGGTGACCTTCTGCAGTCAGATTTCATTACTGGAGAACTGGAGACGAACTTTCCCCAAAATTGTATGGTATAATGGGCATCTCTGTGCTAACCCTCCCACCAGCTCTGTCTGCACACCTACATTTTGAGCCATCTGTGGTGAGCTGTGGTGGTTACTGGAGGAATTCAGCCTTTAGTCCAGAAGAGATGGTTCCCACCACTGCAAGGTACTGCTCAGTCGCCGTCCTGTGACTGCTGTGCTACATTGCAGTATTTCGGGAGGAAAAGTGGAGAATGACTTTTCCGTTTGAAGCCATGTGAGGGGATTCAGCCAGACAGCATGTAATTACCCTGGCTGGAGCCGGGCCAAGGGAGAGGATCTGTGGCTCCCCATCTGCAGGCTTATTTTCAGCACTTCAAAATGAGAGATTGCGCGGAACACGTCGAAATTAATGAAACAAGCTTAGTTTCTATCTGGACATCTCCTCCATCACGCCCACATCAAACACAAATAACTCACCAGTGTGGTTTACCCTGGGCTGCCCTTCAAAAGCTCAGCTTACAAGCCCAAATGAAAGAGCAGCTGGAGGCAAGGAGCCTTTCCCATTCATCCAGGTGAGTTGTGAAGTGGGTAATGAAAATGCTATTGTTTTCCAACACAGGGGGAAAATAGGTTATTCAGGCAAATAAATTCTGCCGGTGACTCTTCGTCTTACAATAGAAGCCGTGGCCCTAATCCAGTAAAGCACTTTAGTATGTGCTTAACTGGAAATTTGTGAGCAGCCCCGCTGATTGCAAGGGATCAGCTCTCGTGCTTAAAAGTTAAATATGAGGAGTGGGAGGTGGCAAGCGGGCGGATGAGCGGTGCGATTGCCCAGGGGCCCTGCCTTATTATCTATGATTATACGGGCTTAGCATTCGGCTGGATCCGGGCCCGTTTGAACAAAGAAGCGGGATTAGCAGGCGTGCAAACGGGGAGCAAAACCAGAGGGTTCCAGCAGTGCTGAACACAACTTTGTTACTCTGACAGAATGTATAAAAGTGAATGAAAAGGCTGGATGATTGCTGTTGCCATCCTGTTAATTAGGCTGAACTCATGCTTCATTAGTGCTACAATATGCTTCCATCTTAACAAAGCCCTATTGGGTTTATGGAGCCACTTTACTATTAGTAAAATGAAGCCTTATCAGAAAGCCCTGTAATTCATTTCGTAAGACAAGTCATGACATATGTCGTGCTGAAATTGCGCTGAAGAGACGGATTACTTGCTTAACACTTGCTTTTCCTAATGAACAGGGAAAGATGTTTTCAAAACTAAGTTATTTATTGTGTCGGGAGCTCTTCTGACCTCATGCCTAATTACATTGCATAGTCCTTTAGCGGCATTTCAAGGAGTTCCTGCATAACACAAATTGAACTGAGCTGCTTTTGCTCTTGCACGTTTTCTCAGTGGCATTGTGGCAATACCGTCACGCATTAAAATCCCTGTTTCTTGCTGTCATTGTGGGGAAGGGAGTTTTGCATATAACCAGTCCGATAAGCCTGCAGCCATAATGCAGCACAAGCACTAGCACAACCCACACTCCCTGCTTGCAGCAATACAAAGCAGTATAGATTAAGCGGCGTAGTGAAGACTTGACCTACAAGCAAGAAACAACTTGTACTCTTCTGACCACTGCCCCCCAAAAACCCACTGTGCTCCCCTGGCACTGCTGTGTCACGGGCAGAGCGTGTTATTCCTAGTGCTGTTACGATGGGTGCTGACCTGGCAGTTCCAGTACAACAGGATGAGTAATGTCGTGCCCCACCATCTCCTGCAGAAGGTCCTCGTTTGATGTACCCCTTCTGGGAGCCCCAGTGGCAGCATCACCGCCAAAAGCAGCCGTGTCCAGCAGAGCAGGTGATACCTGGTGGAGTTAGACTCGACTCCATCCTAGCTCTCAGCTCTCCCTGCCTGAGTGATCTGGGTTTGCTGTTACTGGTGGTAAGTCCAGATGTGTGGGAACACCTTTTTTTTTTCATGTTTCCTCCTTGTACCTTTCTTTAGCCTTGCTTTAAGCATCCCTGCTTTCTCACGTCTTCTTACAGGAGACCTGAAAATACCTCCCTCCCTCCACTTTGAACGCTACACCTTGCAGACCTGCGATGACCCTGTATGAGGGGATCACAACACCACAGTCCAATGGAGAAGAAAAATGGCAATGATGTAATGCAGCAAAAACAACGGCATTAAAGAGCATCTTTGAACTGCTCAACAATTTTGTTTGCTCTTGCCACTCAGGCTACTTGTGTTGTCACTCGGCTCCAGGGCTGAAGGGCATTTATTGGTGTAACCCTGTGAAATCCATGGATTTCATCCCAGAGTGGCTGCAGTCGTGAGCGAGTGCTGTGGATGGTGGATGCAGTCTCACGTTCTCGTGCCAGATGCTGCACGACTGCACGTCCCCAATGAAATCAGCACCAGCAGAGCGAACCTGGGGGACCCATGCTCCTCACCAAATCAGATTGGCCCCAGCACTCCAAAATGAGCACCGTGATAGGAAATCTATAACAGTGACAATTGGGAACTAGAGGTGGTTTCGTAGAAAGAGTATTATTTACTGTTTAAATAGAAATATCTTATTCTTGCAGGTGTGAAAAATGCTGCACCACTGTAAATTTGGGAAGACCCCGTAAGATTTTGTTTCAAGATGGAGTAATGCCGTGCTGAATGCCTTAGGGCCAGCATCACCATGAGCCACAATTGTTGGTTTTCATCAGGTTAGTTTGCATCCGGATCAGATCCCTGGCTCTGCTTTGCAGCTGTAGGGATGCTTGGGCTGAAACCAAGTGATGGGACAGGAGGGAGTGGGGCAGAACAGGAACGGCCGTTTTGGTGGCAGAGACAGCTTACATCAGTTAAAAGTGGACACAGAACTGTCATACAGGATAGGTGATGGCTAATGTTCTCCACTGCTTGTGGCCAAGGACACACCTACAACTGTTTGGTCACTTAACCAAGCAGTTTCCTAAGCTCATTTTTGTATAGGTTACATATAAAAGCAAAAGTTAATAAAGAAAACTGATGTGTCGAATAGCAAGAACTTGTAACTGCCAGCTCACAATTGTGGTTTGGAGCATATGTAAGCCATAAAGGCATCTAATTTTCCATTCTTCTGGCTGGGTTTGTAAATGTGAATATGAAATAAATGAGCCATTATCAATGTGTTCCCACAGAATAACTTCGACAACAGTACAAAATGCAATCCACTTGCAAATCTCTAATCCAGTTATTCTGTGGGTTTTTTCAGATAGCCTTCCTGGGGTAAAATAACCGTTTTAAAAAAGTGGTTGGTCAAATTTTAACATGTTGAGGAGCACAGGCTCCCCTCCCACTTCCCTGTGCTTGTGAACTGAGTTTGCAGGGGTGGTGGGTGTCATGAGGTAGTGGATATATTTTGCTTCACCTGTCACACCTTAGCTCACCACAGTGTTTGCATCTGGGTCAGCCGTATTTTTATCGAGCATTAGCATGCATAAGGGTTTGCCAGTACTTAATAAAAATGCCACTGAAAACAGCATTCTTCCACCTCTTTATTGAAGTGGATTATATTGTGTTTGAACTGTGTTTGAACTGAAGGTACACTCATGTGAAAACTGTTATATTCATAACCCACACCCAAGCAATAACAAAGAGCTTAGTTAATGAAAATCACTCAAAGGAAATCACTGCCCACCCCTTCCAAGATCAATTAGAAAGATTATTCCAGCATCCCTAATGCTGCCACGCTGCTGTTGTACTGTAAAGCACCTCTTCCCTTTAGAAGGCTGAGGCAGGGTGTCTGACAATAACGTGTAATAAACAGTGCTGGGAAAAAAGCATTTATGGTGCTATTACCAGCATAAATTCCTACAGCAAAGGAAAACACTTGGACAGTGTAAATATATAAGGTCTCCCTGCGACGCTCACGTTTGAATGAACACAAGAACAGAAGGTTTGGGCCCAAAAGCTGCTGCTCAAAGATGGACGGGAGAATTTGAACCACCTTTTCAGACAAAGGCTGGCAGAACTTTTTCCCAGGGGGTTTCTGTCTTTGGGGGGCGCCTCAGCATGGCTTCCTAACCCTCAGTAGATCAAGGATTAACTGGAACATGACCGTTCCTCCAAACAGAGAAGAGAACATCCTTTCTGGCAGTACACCAGCAAATTCAGATGCTGTAGCACCATAACAGATGGAGTAGCTGCCAGAGAAGAAATACTGTGTGTAAAGTGGGGAATCCAATGTTTTGCTGGGCGGCCGTAAGCACAGCAGTGTGGGCAAATCCTCGGCTGCTGGGACATGATGATGCTCCACTGGCTTTGGAGATGTAGAGCAAATTACGCCAGTTGAGAGTTTGGATTTGTGGCAAATTTTCCCGTTTCTAAATTTCTTTGTCCTCCTCCCCTTTTTCCTCTCCTCTTGTGTCTCTCTTGACAGCAACAGCTTTCTCTCAGGGATTTATTTTTCCCACTGCATCAGAAAGGGAGCCTGAGCTTTAACGATGCAGAGCTGAATAGCGGAGTTTCTTGGTAATTGGCAAAGGTCCTAAAATCTGAGACTGTAGTATTTATCGATAATGAAAAAGTCAGAACCACTTTGAATTTTTGTCTGATACTAATTGTTCTGCCAAAAATAGCCAATTTTTTAACTATTTGAAAAACTAGTATTGCCAAGACATTCTTTTTCATTGCAAAAATGCACTAATCCTTTAAAAAGCGTTAAAGATCTAATTCATTGACTTATGCAAATGAAAAATGTTCATAATCATTTTGGTAAATATTTCATTTAGTGTAAATACAGATCCACTTTAAACTGCAAACATATGCAAAGTTGGGTAAGGTTTATTTCAAACAGGTCAAAACACAAAAAGCTGCTGCTGCATTTTTCAAGTGAATCTTCCTTCTGCCTGCACCGGGAGGCTAAAAGGGAGGAGAGGGAAAACGGTGAACTTTTTTCTCCGACGGTCATGAGTAAATCACTGAATAACTACTTTTTGCTCTTTACAGCGGTGTTTTAATATGCAGTGTGATTCACATGCTGCACTATGAAGGGAAAAGTGCCCCTACCCAAATAGCTCGGAACAGAAAATAGAAATACTAATCTTAACTACCCCTGTGTTTACATAAGAGGATTTCTGGAGCACAGCAGGAAAAACTGAGGAAATGGTTCCCTTTGAGCTAAGCCCTCCCTCTTTGCTCTCTCACCATACAGTTCGTTGCCATAACACATCAGGATGCATTAGTTTGGCCTTTCTAATTCCTTTGAAATATGTTTCAACCCACTGTACTTCCAAAATCACAAACCGGTTGATTTATCTTTATGTGCCTATGCGTTGTTGGAAGGATAGGACTTTTCCTATTTGACTTTATAGCATTCACTAATCACATACTTCAGATTTCTTGTCTGAGCCGTTAATAAAAGCTTATGAACTTCTGGCTCGTGAGATTGCAATCACGAAATGTCTTTCTTAAATGCAGAAGGTACTTGCTTTTGTCATGCCAGAAAATGGGGAAACTTCCACTAATTCCCTCCATTGATAATTTTTATCTTTGCTTTGCTTGCTGCTTATGACTGCTTTCATCAAAGGGTGCTGCGCTGAGAGAGTTTTTGGCCCTCTTCACCATGCTAGGTCTGTTTGTCCACACTCTCTTCTCCTTCCTCCACCCCAGTATTTCATAAGCACCTCAATTCCTGCCCTGGGGAGGCAGGATCCCCCCTGTGTGATGGGGATCATGTCATGCCCTGGCACAGCATCCTCAGGGTGCTCCTCTCCCACCTGAAAAGCTCACGAGAGTAGTGCCCTTCACTGTTTGTGATTAAAAGCTTACTGAATCCCATAGGGCTTCTTTTCAATCAAACACCAGTTTTCACCAAAGGCAAGAAGTCAAAGTTCTCGTTGAGCTTCTAAGAACCAAAGACCTCCAAGTGCTCTGCCCAGAATCCATGAGTTTGGTTTTCAGCCAATGCCATCAGCAACCAGAAGAGAAAATGTGGAGAAGGGGACTACACACTGTTTCCTTCAGTGTTCTGCAATTTTTGTGTGTCTTCAACTTTATTTCCCTTACTTTAGAACAATTCTTTTGCCCAGCCAGTAGAACTGCTGATTTCTATTGCTGCTTTTCTAATGAGTTTCTTCTGGATTATCTCCATATTCCCAGAAGGTTTGTACCTGCATCTTCTAGGAGAGGAGCTACTGCCTCTGCGCTCTTCAAGGTGGACAATACTGTTTGCATAGTTAAAAATGCCTTTGTTTCTCACATTGCCACTGCTTATATTTCATTTGCTGCCCTCCGTTAACACCTAGGCACTTTAAGAACTATTGCTTGCCAAAATAGGTGTGTTTGCTGTTGCTTTTTGGAAGTGCACAACTTTTATATGTCATTATCTGAAGTCCTGCACAAAGCCAGAAGGAAGCCGGTGTCCTGACTGCGTGCTGGGTATTGACTTTTCTCTCAACCAGAAGTTGCTGGGTACGGCACCAGGAGGAACAGCCTGGCTTGTGAGCATGAAACTCCCAGCAAAGCTTGGGAAGTGAAATCCTGGAATTATCCGGGACTTTTAACCAATAACTTCAGCAGACTCAGGATATCACCCCCCCACCCTCTCCCGCAGTGCAAGAAGGGGTCCTGCTGGCCTTGTGCTTTGCTCAGCGCCTTCAGTTCAGGGCTGAAATCAATCATGTGGCTTTAGATACAGTTTTAGTCCTTCCTTGGGATTTCCTGGAAAACCTTAGACAAGCAGGTAGTACCTACATGGTTTGTATCCCAGAAGAGCTGCATCTTTCTCATGGGAGCTGGAGAGCATCACCGCTGGGGAGGACACCTCCCCACCTCTCCCTGCGGGTACCGGTGCCTGTACCCTGCGGGTACCGGGGAGCAGAGGGCACTGAGGGAAGAACCTTCAGTCTGCAAAACATGAGTAATATCCAGACTGCAGGCCCTTGCTTGGCTCTGCTCCCTGCCACTCTCGAGGTGTCACGGGCTCTTCAGGGCTACGCTCAGGACTCCCAGGTCAGAGCTGTCGCTTTTTTCCTTTGGCACCTCCCACCATCACAGTGTACTACAGCTGGGCTCCAGATATACCGTGCTGTAAGATCTTGCTTTAAGTATTCCCTGAAGATATACACAGCTTTTCCAATTTCTAAAATGCTAATGAGAGGATGAACATCATTATTTCTTTGGTTGATATTTTCTCCCTGATGCACACATGTCTGAGCAGACACACATATATGGGCCAGGATTTTTTCCTCTTGTGAGAAAGGCAGCATCAACAATGTTCTCACTCCCTTCTCCCACAAGGAGTTTAAGCAAGAAATTGCTCGTTTAATTGAAGTTTTATTTAAGATATAAACTAAAATTGCTTTTTACTGCCTTAATGGGGTCAGCTGTGCTTTTCTCTTGATTAGCCCAGGATGAGGGAGCAAGAGCACTGGAAAAGGAGGACCTAAAAGGGAGACCACATGGATTAAGAAGGAATAGGTCCAGCAGGAAGGTGTGTAACAAGGAAGGCACAGATGAGTCATTGGGACGGTGGGGGTTGGAAGAGGTTTAGGGATAGGGAGTCACAAGCTGCTCTGGGCTGGAGCAGAGCACTGGTTTGGGCAGGGCAGCCCAATCAAGATGCATTTTCATAAGTGAAAACACATGGAGGCCACCTCTCCCAGCAGATAGCCCCGAGCTGTGCCCTCTGTGATGTGCTGATGTGCAGCAGCTGAGCCTGCTTGGCCCTGCAACGGGAGAGGTGGATGGCAGGAGTGTTCCTGGGGATTCTCCGTGCTGCAAGGTAAGGGCCTGCTGTGGCCAGGGTTTTAGGTTTTTAAGGTTTTTAAGGTTTTTTTTCTTCTTGTTTAGAAAGATAAAAATATGAGCAGACCCCCAATTCCTGCTTATGTAGACTTGGGGGTTGCAGCCCTCTTGCTGCCCCCTCTTCAGGTATGAGACAGTTGTCTGATCAGGGAGCTGAGTAGGAGCTTTTCCCATTAGGGCAAAATTTGGTGAAAATGAGGTGGTTTGCTTATTTTCACCTTTCTTGCAGTATCATGGAAATGCAGTTGAATTTGTAAGTACAGGAGAAAGAAAGAAGTGTTTGGTGTTTTGTAGGAATGCTCGCTGCAACCGAGCTGTTACCTGGTGGCCAGCACAGCCACAAGATCAGGTCAGAATCATTGGTGGTTTTATCTGTGGATTTTTGTCCAAGGGGAGATGTGATCTTTCTGCTGAGGTTCTTGCCTTTGGTGTCCACAACCGGAAGGATCAAGAGCAGATGCCAAAATACAACTCAAATGTTTTCACTGAGCTGTAATGTCAGGGTGGGAGCACTGGAGGTTTTTCTTCCTGCTAAATTAAATACCCTGTGTCTTGGCTTGTAAAGCTGCATACTTTTTTTGTCTTTTGTGTAAATCATACTATTGAGTGAAATTGGTGGAGTAATAATAATTCTCCAGCTGCCACGTGGCTCTTGGTTTTCTCCTAATATAACCTCTCTGGTGCTGCCTCCAGGTAGCATCCTTGTAGATCTTCAGGGCTTTGCTGTCCTCTGGCAGCTACAAGAGGCAGCCTGGGTTAGTGTGCTTTCAAAGAATGGAGCAATAGTTGTCTGTATTTGTGAAGACCTTACAGTTAACACCAACAGTTGGGATAAATTGTGGGCTGTAAAAAGAAAGAACATGTGGATTTCTGAAATCCATCAAGGCATTTAAAGGATTTCTCAGTATACCTGGATGATCACAGTCAAAATGTAGGACGTATAGGAAAACACTTCAGAACAGAAAGAGCAGGTGAGGAACAAAATAATCAAGGATTGTTTTAGAGGGTCCTATGCAGACACTGAATTCCTGATGAGCAATGTTTTCAGAAGTACCAGAGTAACCTGAATCATAAACACTCCCCAAAGTGTTTATATCTCATGTATTATTTATGGACCTGTTTCCTGACTGGAACATGGGGGTAGAAGGCAGAGCAAGCTCTCTGGGAGTGTTGACAGAAAATTGAAGTTGAATAGTTTTCACACTTGTATATGCTTTCCTCAAAACTCAGCTATGTGGCATGCAAAATTGTGACTTGGTTGCCTCTGAAGATGCATAAATATCCATCAAAAAACAAAATAAATAACATTCATATGAACAACCACATTCTGCATACATGGTAATGTGCTCTGGGTTCCCAGTGTGACCCAGGCCCAGCTCCCCCATGGTTTGTACCTGTTTGGCTTTTCTCTGTCACATTTGGTTGAAGTTCACCTTCAGCATCGTTTTTGATGAGTCCTGACAGCTTAAACACAAACAACACAGCTCTGTACCCTAATTTTCTTAACTGATCTCAAATAAGAGATTAGCTGTCTTTAAGTGATAATACTTTAACTCTGTTAATTTTGAGACAGCAGAAACATGTTACTTGGGATTTGCTCGACGCATTCAGTAATGCTTTGTATCAGTTCTGGATTTTCAGTGTCTGTATGCAGACCCTTTCCCCTCCTGCCTACGGACCTACCCTAACTCTAATCCAGTCCCTTCTTTACAGCTTTTAGCTGGCTCTGGTTTCAGTTCTGTGCTAGTTCTCTGTGCCTTCCCAGAACTTTCACCATGGCACCGGGATACAAAAATGGTATCGTTGCTCTGATCATACCAAGTCAGCCAACTAGAGTAAGTAGTAAGAAGTGTCATTTCTCACATGATCAGTAATGATGTTGCATCCTAGGAAGGATGCCCAAGTGCAAACTTGCTGGTAAGATGACCCCGGCTCACTGTCTGTCAAAGTCGAGCTCTCTGGCAGGCTGCTCGTGGATTTCAGAAATAATCTAAAAGCAGAGTAAAAGCTCAGCCTGTACCCAAGATCGTCAAAACTGATGTTAACAGCAAAGCTGACAACACACTTGTCTTAGAAAATCACTTGTGAGGGTTTTGCATTTTGTTGGAGTCCCCTCAGCGGTTCAGAAAAATAAATATAGATGTACTGAAGAGAACAGGTTTGCTTAGGCAGCATCCTAAGCCACGTGGAGTCTTCTACATAAGAAGATTCATTCTGAGGTTCATGGGCTTCTCCTGCACACGTGGTGATGGCTGCAGTGAAAGGTGAGCACCTGGAAAGCAAGCAGTAATAATCCCAGTGCCTGGGAAAGGAGGTCCAATAAGCAAGGTTAGTCATAGAAGGTGAGATTTAGTAAGACCCCAGTGTAATTCAGATATGGAGGGGGGAAAAAAAATAGAGAGGGGGAAAATAATGCGTACATTCAGTAGTAGAAAAAAATTTTCACTCAGTAAGGATGTGGACTTGTGGTATGCTTGCTAACATGTGAATGGATAACTCGCCCCACTTCAATTAATCCTGGCTGTCTAAATAGCATGATCAATACATGGTTTATTCTCAGTAACCACACACGAGGCAAGTCCTATATCCTAGCTGGGTCAAAAGTAGCTGAGAATGACAAGGCAGCAGTGTTTGTGATAACCACTGAGCTGGCAGACTTCACCAGGTGTGAAGCCAAGTTCACATAAGCCCAACTGGCCGCAGACTCCACAAAGACCCAGCAGTGTCTCCTGCAAAACTACATGGGTAATTGGGGTTACTGAAAAGATGATAAAGTACTCAGGGATGTTAAGGATATTTAAGAAAAACAAACAAAGCCAAGACACAAAACAACACCAAAAAACTTGTGGATTTGTAAGAATAGATCAAAACTTCTCTCTGCGGTATCAGAAGTATTCGGAAACTTGAAACTGTAGGAAACTCCCTTGGGTTTGCTCTCTCTTATAAATTCTGACCTTTGACTTGGCTGTCCAGACACTGTTTGGATTTTACGTTGGTTTACCTCATAATTGGATGAAGCTCAGCAGTTTCAGTTGAGTTTCTGGGTTCAATCAAATCATCATATATATGAACTCAGAAACGAAGCATGAATTCCTACTGGGAATTCACATTGCAGCCCAAAACCCAATAAAAAAATTCTCAGGAGAAGTGTTGAGGTGGCATCTTGTATGGCTGCCCAGAGGAAACTGTTAAATATCTCATGGCATTTTTGATCCAGCTATTGCATCCCCTCTCCCTGCATGGCTTTCAGCTGTCCACGTCACTGCAGTAGTTGCTCCTGCTCCAAACTCCTCTGTAAAGTTCCTTTGCTTGCACTAAGCTTGATCCATTATTTTTCCCCAGCAGTGCAATAATTTACTCTCCGGAGGAAAGACTACGTGAGGTTCATGTATAAAACTTACCTTTCCTGAAACACTTGTTTTTCTGCACTGATGTGTGCAAGTAACACAGCAGGACACTTACCCTTCGAAAGTCTCCTGCCTCCACTTTTCTATAGCTTCCTGCCTCAGTTCTCTCCTGTCTTTGATTTTTGCCTGGCCTATTCATGTGAAAATATGCTAAATTGCCACAACTTGTGATTGAGGTTTTGAGGACCATGCCTCATTGGCTGTAGGTTGTCAGTAATCAGTTGCTATTTAAATTGTACTGTTTGCTATTTGGAGGTTAGTATAGAAACTTTTAGTCATCTGTTGGTTTTTTTTTTTTTTTCTAAATAAATTGAAAAATATCTCTGGGTCAAATATTGCTTTTGCACTTGGATTCTGTAATGGTGATAAAGCATTTCGGTATTTGCATTGCCTGCTTGCAGCTAATGCTACGCCCCTGGAGGTTCTCTTAGCAGAAAGAACGTTTTCTGTACAGGAGCCATATGTGTGGAGAAGATAAGATTTGCAATTGCATATTTAAAAAAAAAATAAAAATGCATAGGTCAAATGAACAGCTGGTCTAACTCCTGTTCTCAGTGAGCTTCCTCATGGCCAGGCTCAGCTCAGAGCATTTATGGAAGCACGGCTGAACTGTTATTAAACAATTAGTAGGAAACAGCCTACGAGAGAGACAAGCAGCATAGGAAAGGCCTTGGGAAACTTTTTTAGTACAGTGAGTTTTTTCTGAGTTAACCTTTTCACGCAGTTCTGTCCTGAAGGAGAAGACTTTGCAGCTTGTGCAAGTTTCTCTGAAAGTTTTAGATGAGCCACTGAGTTTTATTTTGGAAAAATGCATTAGAAAGCTGCTGTTGCTGTGTTCTCATCCTTGTGTTTTGTGCTCGGGGATCAGGCAGTTTAGGAGGTGAGCGATGAGGTTCTGCTACCTCACGTGAAGAGGATGGAAGTGCTGTGTGCCCCCTTGGGAGTGGGACAGGGGCAGGGGTGGCCACAGCCAGCAGCTTGGTGTGGTGCCCTGGGGGTCTGCAGCATCTCCCATCGGAGCACAGGAGATGTTGCAGGGCTGTGACCTTGGGAAGGTGGAGGCAAGATCAGTTTGTGGTCTGGATCTGGTATAACTGTGTCTGCCACTTGGATTTCCCTGGACTTGGACAGATTTTCTGGACAGGAACTTTTTGACTTCTGAATCACCTGAGCATCTCCATGAGCTGAGCTCCAGCATGGACAGAGATGGCTGAGCTGCCCACAGACATATGAGTTAGCACAGTGATTCGTAATGCCAAAACCTTATGAATATTTGAGACTCTGTGTGGTGACACAAGTTTGGCTAAAGTTTTCAATAGACTTCATGAATTCGAAAAAGAAGTGGAAACCAGAGGTCCAGCCCTCTTAGAGGGTGTCTGGAAATCCTGACATCAAGGTTGCTGGAGGACAGATTTATGTGTTTTCATCATATGCCCCATTTCTCTTGTGCTGTTCTTTGGCCAGCTCATTTTCTGAGAGCCTTCTGATTTAGGATACAGATTGTGCATCCTCCTCCCAGTCACTCTCCTGATGACAGTGACATGTTTTTTTGAGAGAGTACCTGGGAACACAAATCCATCAGGAATTTCAATGAGAGTGGCTTGTTTGGAAAATAGTACCTCATAAGTCTCCTTATGAATGCACATTTTTATGTGTGTAAGAAGGCAGTGCTTCTCTGGAGAGGTGTTCTTCTGAGTATCTTGCTTCTCTGCCTGAGCTCCACGCTCTGGAGGAGGCAGGATGAAATCTTTCAAGTCAATCAGAGTCTTGCTGTTAACTCTTTATCTCTACTTTATTTCCACGGGCCTCTCTCCAGGCCAGCATGATGTTAATGTGGTTATGGCACCTTCTCTAAGATCTGTTTCTCAGCTCTTTTCTGTCTCGTTAAATGCAGTGATGTTGCTGCTTATTTTCACAGATGATGCTATAGCTGTTTATTGATTGATTTATTATATTTTATAAACTCAGGAAGTTTCAGTTCAGAAACAGAAGCTCTGTTCTGAGCTGCCCTGCCCAGGATGCTAGCAAAACATAGGGTATATATGGAATTTGGTAGCAAAAGTGTGTTTGTTGAGGGTAATTTTGAAGACAATCACTCTGAACTCAAGCACCCGAACTTCCCCCCCACCTCTTTGGGCTCTTGACCCCTTTTGTATAACAAGGGAAGAGGTGTGTGTTAAGAGGCGACTGCCAGACACTGTGTTCATCCCTCACGCTGATTTGAAAAATAAAGTATGTTATGGAGAACTTCTCCCCTAATTCATTTTCAGTTAATGGGTAAAAAGAGCTGGCACAGCTTGAAAAGTGCAGCGCATGTAGTTCGGGAAAGTCTCAAGTCACAGTGGGAAGAGTTAAACTGCACTTAGTTAGTCTTGTTAATCTGATTTATTATAAGCAAAGGCACTCCAAGCAAAATAGCAACCCCTTAGATTTTTGTAAGAGATCTGACAACTGTTTTGCAGAGGCATCTGATAACATTTAAGAATATTAAAAAAGTGGATATAATTGCCTCCTAGGAGAGGCATTTGTGCAGTGCAAGTCAAGAGAGTAGAAAGTGGCAGATTTGATGAATAACAGTGAAGAAAAGCTGAACTCTTAGAAACAATATTATGAAAGTGTGATGTATAAAGAATGTTTTCATGCTGGTAAAACTTTATACAAACGTTTAGGGAGTAAATCACTTGTTTTCAAACTCAAAGGCAAATTTATCCTGCAAGATACACAAGAGTTCTGCCTTTCTTGTGTAGCAAATATTGGACCCTGCCCCCCAGGTTTTGTGTCTTAGAATTCAGTGGACAGGTAAGTAGATCAGACAATGATATTAAAGATAGGGGAGAGGGGCTGGACACCGGAAGCTTTTTTAATTTTTTTTTTTTTTAAGTCTACTTGGTCCTGAAATTTGGCAGAAATTGAATTTGACATTAAATAACATTGTGATCAGTATACTAGAAAAAGTAAATGTGTATATCCTGGAAGGGTAATACATAGGAAATTAGGAATACAATAGGAAATAGTGCTGTGGTGTGGCGAGGGTTTAGAAACCCTGCACAGTCTGTCCCAGCACAGCCAAACCCTGTGAGTCATGAAGCCACTTAAGTCAAGTACTTTCAGCCCCAAGTCTCCCACTCTATTCTGCCTCTTTTCATCCTTTTTTTTTCTTTATCTTTCCTTGTTTCTAAATCACATCAGGGATGTTCCAGCACCTAGGCAGCCTCCCACCCTTCCTCCCTCCCTCCCTCCCTGGGCTGTGTCAGGGCAGCTGGGTGGGCAGGGGAACCAGGCAGCTTCTGCATATCAGCACAGTGAGATTTTTCTCATGGTGTCCCGTCCCTTTCCAGACAGGAGAATTCCTTATAAAGGTGCTGCACAGTCCCATGCGAAGGGTGACCACATAGAAGGACAAACAGTCCTTCCCCATCTCTTTATTTCTGGAGACATGCCTCCTGGCCATGGAAATGCATCTGGAGAAGTGCAACCATGGACTGTGTATCTAGTTATTTGTTTTTCTTCTCCAGAGAAAAACAGTTTTAGGATGTAAGATAATAGTCTGAAGTGAGATCTTCTGCGTAGGATCCTGCCTTGGGACAGAGAGGACTGTGAGGAAATTCCTTGGTGCAACCTGGGTCTGCGGTCAAAGTTCTGGTTTTGCTCTGGGTAGTAAGGCTGCTGATTCAGGAGAGCTTAGTACTCAATTGATGGTCCTTCCTATTGTGGGACAAAATATGAAGAGAAGCTGGAAGATGCCACTGTGGGCTTTACTTTTGGCCTGGTGGCAGCAGGAGTCCTTGGGACGCTATTGCAGGGGGAGCTCGGCTATTGAGAGGATCCACCACACCTGAAATGGGAGATACCCGAGCTTCCTTCTAGCTGCTTGCCCAAAAAGAGGGTCTGTGGAAAAACTTCCTCCACCTGACATCACATCTATTTTTCCAATACTTAATATATGCAGTTTTGCACCCACTAACTTTCAGAGAGTCGTTTAACGCCGTGGGTCTGGTGCACGCTAATTCTTCAAAGGTCTTGAAGCTAAATAGGCTGCTCTGTCAGTGATATGTGAAACTATTAGAAAGATGGATGTGTAAAACCCTAAAGCAGCGAGACACTGTAGCCCTGGCTGTCAAGTACCTCTTTTAGAAGGCAGCAAGACTGGGGGGGGAACCCTCTTATATGGGAGCAAAGTGCCCCGTGGAGTCCTGCAGGTCTTCAGAGGCTGCCAGCCCGATGCTAGAGAAGGGTTTGTCCTAAAAATCCTTAGCTGTGAGGGTTTTGTGCAGAACACCCTCCTGGCTGGAAGAATGAGGGCTGGGATCTGCCAAGGCTGACCCAAGAGCCCTCTTCCACTGCGTGGTGTGGGGGCTTCAGACTGCCCTGTCCAGCTCTTTCTGGTGTAGTGGAGTGGCCAATCCCACGGTGATGATTTTCATTTCCACCTTGAGAAAGATGTTATGGAGGGCTGAGGTGGTTGTGTGGAGTTTTTGGTTAGGTTTTTTTTTGTTTTGTTTAAAATATGAGCTTCTCTTCCTTCCATTCTCAAAATAACTCAACAACCTTTTTCTGAGGCCAAGGGAGCTGGAGCTTGCTGAGATGAGGCCGGTTGCACTTGATAGTGCTTTGAGTATTTTGAGATTGAGAAACACTTGAAACTAGGATTTATTTATTACTTCAAAAACCCATACAGAGAAAAGAAAAAGGTGGTGAAGGGAAGTTATTAGATTGGATTCTGAAGACTTGATAACACCACCAACCTCTGCAGCTTCTCTCCCGGGTTAATATTTTTATACCAAATAAAACCACGTAGTTCAGACAGTGTAATCCAAAAGTCATTACAGAAGAGGATAATTCTGACTTCCAACCTTTTATTTAAAAAAAAAAAAAAAAAAAGTCCTACGGGGAGTTTAATCATACTGTGCTAATCGCTTTCAATATCACCAGTATGAGCATAAGGCTGCAAAGTTCTCTGAAGAGCAACTGAGTAACGTGGTGCCATCAGCTTTTACCATTTCAGGTTGTGGGTTGGAGCCCCTGTGAATACACTCCGTGTCTGTCCTGGCTCTTTGGGGATGCAATGCTTGCTTTATTTCCTCCTGCCTCTAACAGCAGAGCGCTCTTCCAGGAATTGCCTTAATGACGAAACCTCAGAGGATCCACCAGAGAGGGAATTTCCAGGATTCTATAAAAACTTAATGGGGTTCTGCGGAAATGGTTTGGAAAAAAACCCAAAAACCAACCAGAGAATTGGAGTCTCTCTGTGGGAGTTTCAGCCATCCAAAATAGGTCTTTTGCAGTCATGTAAATCTGTTAAACTCTGCTGAACGTTTTCCAGTAAAGCGTGTCTTTTCCTGTTGAGATGCTGAAATTCTGCACTTTTCACATAAAAGGAAACATGAGTGTTTGTTTCATAATCTCCTTGGCCTTTTTGGATTCAGAATGCCCTCGATGCTGGACTCAGTAGCAGGTGGCTTTTTTCAACGTGTCTTTTATTTCCTTAAACGAAGCAATTCCAAGAGCCACTGTACCAGAAACGCTGCCCGGAGCCCAGAGTGACACACGACGTGAGGAGATGAGGTGGCTTTCCAACACCCAGTGCTCAATATCACATTTCAAGTGGTATTTAAATGATCGTTTTCACCAAGGCCTGGAGAATTAAGACTTTCAGTAACAGTAAATCACATGTCATTGGGGATCCAGATTCCTGTTCAGCCAGGGAATTTAAGGCAGGACATGCCTGGATATTCATGGCTCTGTGGGACTCAGGTGTTTAGACTGCATCCCCATCAGGTGCAAGCAAGGTTAGCCCTGCCAGACCAGGGAAGAGAGCTAAAATTGGACAATTGTTTGTAAAATTGGATAAATTTTTAAATAAGTAGGCATATATACATGTAAGTTTTGATAAGTTTGTAAGTATAGAGCGTCATTTGGAGGAGTAACACCAGAAATATTTAAATGTTCTGCAAAGGCTGAATTTCAATACTGTGCTGTTGTGGTTGGGAGTTTTTTTGTTTGGTTGGGGTTTTTTTTGTGTGTTTTGTTTTTTCCTTAAACCCCATTTGGGGCCAGACTCCTCACTGGTGGGCATCGCTCTGACTTTGTGAAGCTGTGCTAATTGAGAGCAGCAGAGGATCTGTCTCTCTTGTGTTACATTTAAAATATTCATACAATTAAACAGTGCTTTGAAGTGCTCTGGAGCTAGATGTACCGTGCTTTACTTTGGGTGGTCAGGAGATGAAAATGGAAATGTTTTAATTGGATTTGGTCCTAAGAAAGTGTGCCATGTCCTTGTTGGAATTTCCTTGCTAAGCGATACTACACCTTCTCCTTGCAGCTCAGAGCAGTTGGCCCTGTGCAGAGGGGACCATGATAAATGGTTAGTTTTAATCATCACTACTTTGGAGTGAATTAGGAAGGAGGGACGTGTTTTTATTCACTGAGCTGTATTATTCCACAGAGAAGGGTTTGAACCAAGGAGAGAACTCAAATGCATCTTGGCGGTAGGGCAGGTTTGGACTTGTTTGTTTATTTGTTTGGGGGTTTTTATTTTTATTTTTTTTTTATGGTGGGAAAAACCCATTTACTCCAACTTCTTGCAGCTGCGTAATGAGGTGCCATTTTCTGATACGCAATATCTAAAGGTCAGAGAAAGCCTTGCTGCTATAAAGTAATGGTTTATGCACTTGCAGAGTGTGTGTGTGTGTGTATGCACAGGAATTTCCTCTCTCCAGCCCAGCTGCAGGAAGAAACTGGGGGCAGGGAACTGGGGCTACGGAACATTCCCCACACGATTGTGCCTTTCAAGCAGCTGCCATCACTGGTGACACAGCATTGAATTTTAAAATGTGTTGTGCTGTTGGATGTGTGTTGGTTTGGGGGGGGGGGTGTGTGTGTTTGACATACTCGTCTCATTCCAGATTAATTTACAAGTGTTTCAGTCTCTGCTTTCACACAGCTTTCACTCGAAGTTGTCATGTTCCCAAGCTTTGTGGGGTAACATCTTGGCAATATACCTCTGGCTCGGCTAGGAAATAACAGCAGATTAAATGTATGTAGTTTTCCCTCTTTGACAACTGCAAACTTTGATACTTTCACAAAAACCTTTTTTTCCTTCTGGACTCCTAAAAAATTATATATGTGTGTATATATTAGAAAAAGCATATGTGTGTGTATATATAAGTAAAATTACATATTATGCGTGTGTATATTAACATTAGCCACTTGGTGATATTTCTGGAAGGTTAGATGACATTATGGTAACTCAGAAGTTTACTTCCTTGAAAGAGTAAGACGAAAATCTGCAGGCAACATTAAATCCACTGACTCTAGTCACCAAATGAAGTTGCCCCTCAAATGCGTATTTCTGTGACACTCTCCTTCCACTGCAGGTCTGTTTTCTAATTTTATTTTCCTCTTTCATCTTCCAGCTGCTTATCTGTCCTTCCAGATTCATTACCTCTCCTTTCCTTTTTCCTTACTTCCTTTCTTCTCCTGCTGTGTTCCCATTTTTAATGATTTATTTTATGTTTGATTTTATAATGTTTATATCTGTGGAACAAACTGGTTTTATAACCCCCCCCCCAAATGAATTCTGTAATTTATTTACCTCGTGAGGTTAATGCTTGCTGCTGCTGAACAGCCTCTCGCTGATAGCGATGCACACCCTGATACTGGTGCTGGGTGCCAGCCACACATTTTGGCTAAGTCAGAGCCAGGAGTGGATGGGTACCTGGGGGCAGGTGACCAGGCTGGGGTAGGAACACGATTATAGTCATTCTGAATCAGACCAGTCATCCCTCTGTCCCCAGCTCCTGCCTTTGGCAATGGCAATTAACAGATGTTTAAGTAAGGGCATGAACTTGGGGAGCATCCAGAGCAGTCTTTCCTTAAACGCCCATCTCCTCTTCCCTTTAGTTTACAACAATCAGAATTTGGTGACTTCCTAAGTAGAAATTGCATCTCGGTCATACCGCTGAGTAGCCACTACTTGGTCCTGCCTTCCAAACTATCTATGAGTTTATTTATCCTTTCAGTCTCCGTAATCCCATGGCAGAGAGTCACTCAGTTACACATGGTGGGAAAAGTATTTCTTCCTGTTTGTTGTAAACCTGTGGCCTGATGGTTTCGCTGGGTAACTCCTAGTTCTTGAAGTGTGAAAAAGTCAGGAACATGCAGCGTTGGGTTTGTAGTGGGTTATGAGCCTCAATTCAGTGTCAGGAATCTTTTCCTCCTCCTCAAGGCAGAAACACCTCACTGCCAGCCAGAAACTGCAGTCCATAAATGCATAAGCATTAGTGAGGGGGTGCGTGAGGGCTGCACAAGGTGCATAAATCATCCAGGGTATTTTTAAATAATAGCATGTCTCACTACATCCATCTCCCTTGAGTTTATTCCTCAACCTCTGAGTACATTTTGACATTCAGACTTAATCATACCTTCCAGTCAAAATCCGCAGCACGGAACTGTCTTGGAAGAAAGCTGCAGCTCCCTGGAGCTCAGTCCACAGATCGATAGGGGCCGGGCAGAGCCAAGGCCAGTTTGATGTTGTAGATTATGGCACATAAATGGTACCAGCTCCACAGCATCCCTGGGAACTCCCGGTGGCAACAAACACAGCCGTTCCCTTGGTTATCCCTGTGCCTGGGTGGGAGCAGCCTGGTGCTGAGCAGTGTATTTCTGCTTTTCTCTCCCTCCGTTTTAACATAGTTGGTCTGGTCATTGAGCAGGGGGCTGGAATCAGTGTGTGTGTGTGTGTGTGTTGTGGGGGGGTGGTCCAGTGGATGGGAGTGACCACCCCGTGGGGAATCCTTGTTCTCATCCTGCATCCCTGACCTTGGGGGATTTTCTCATCCTCCATCCCCTGCATTGGCCTGGAATCTGGGGGGCTGGTTTCTTAAGTGGTTGGGTGCAATGAGAATTGTTCGATGTAAATGCAAACACCAAAGGGAGGCTGGAGCCAGATACTGCCTTTAGCAATGAGACGTGGTTCCTACTGGTCTTTGTCTGGGTGTCAGCTGAGGTTTGTCCCGTTTGACCACCTGTATCCCAGCCATCACACATGTGATGTGTGTCAGGCTGTGACACAGCCTGACAGCAGAAGCATAATGTGCCTCTCCCATTTGATTATCCATCAACATTCAGCTCTGCTGCTGGAAGTAGCGTGAAAGAGAGACAGTGGGAAGAGCAGCAGGAGGCAAGCAGCGCACTCGCTTTCAATTTACCCGTAAAGGAGGAACAGAAAGAGAAGGATGATGAGGTGGCCTGCAGTGCTTTGTGGAAGGGAACGTCTCTTTCAATTATCCACGTCTGCATTGTGTAAAGTATCAGGAGTCCCGATATGTACTCCCCAATATCCCACTTATGTCAACATAGATCAGCTTCATGCACAGAAATGATACGTGGTATGAACGGCTTATCCGATACAGTAGATAATTGCTGGGCACTCCATCCAACCAACAAACCATACTCTGAGAAGCCTTAACGCTTTGGCTGTAACCCTTGGGAGTGATTTTATAACGTGCAGTCTCCTTTACCTCCTCCTGCAGTTTAGGAATACGAATTATTTTCAGGAGTGATTCAGGCTAAAGATCCACTCTGCGAAGAGACTCGCAAGGAACACGCCGAAGGTGGGCGACCACCTCAGAAAGCAGGGATGACACAAAGAAAAGTTGTGTGCGTGACAGCGTGTAAAAACGTTGCCATCAGAATCGCTCTCTGCCCTGTGTAGTCCTGGTCTGACACAAACCTGTGGCGCTCTCAGCCCCAGACAGACAGCAATTTCCTTCTCACAAAGCCCTGCCAAGAGGAGCATCCTCAGAGCTTCATAATGCAGCAGTCTCTGGCAGAGATGAACTACACGGGACTCTCTCTCCCCGGTGTTGCCTCTTGATTATGCTGGTATATACTGCAAAACAAGATAAAAAGTCCTCTTAGCATCAAGGACACTATCTCCCTAGCAATCCAATACTTGCCAGCCTGAGAAGTGAGACCAGATGTGCTTTGTTGCTCTTGAAGCACCAAAAAAAAAGAAAAAGCACTGACTACTGAGTCATTAACTTAGAAGAGTTGTCCATCCACTAAGAACCATAAATAATCCATGTTAGCCTCTCTGCCTGACTCCCCATCTGATCTCACCTGCTTACGCTGATTCACAGCCAGATGAGATTCTCCTCCTCGCAGCTGGCCAGCAGATTATTTTGGGCAAAGATGTGATGAACTCAGCTGGAACCACCTGCTGCCTCTTTGGTTCTTGTTAGCTCCACGTAGCTCTTGGCATTAGACTGGACAGTTGCTTCTGGGAGCAAGAAAGGGTGGAGGGACCTGAATATAGTTGGAGATGATTGCCATCTTCCTGAGGACAGCAGCCAGAGATGTGGGCACTGATGTGTGTCGGTAGAAGAGCTCAATGTTGCACCAGTGTGGGTTACAGGCTGGCTGTGGCTTGTGATCTTACAGAAAATGGGGTAGATAGCTCTAGGAACATGCACTTTGGTACTCCGGAAGAAGTTCCTGTCAACTGGTGACTCAATTTTTGGGGGCTTTGTCACTGTCTGGTGGGCCTGGAGATGGGCGTTTCCTACCTGCTCTGGGAATATTGGTGCCACTCCATGCTGCCCCTCCAGCTCTGGTTTCTGGGTGCTGGTAACAACTTACTGAATTCTGATTTCAAAGGGATGAGTAATGCAGAAGGGGGAGAAAAAGAAACTATCATGGTTTGATAAGATGTTGTACCCACATCTCATCTCATCTCTTGTAAATCTATGATATAAGAAATAGCCTGACTGTTTCTGTCTGAATTTCAACTCTGTTTTTATGCCTGATGCTTAAACATGGCCTTTTCTTGCCCATATGCATATGTTCAGATGGCATAAAGCCCATTTGCATGTTAGCAACATGCCTGTTGCACTGGGAGAAAGTACCTCTTTCACTTAATTACCTTCAATGAGGAGAACTGCCAAAATGGGCAGAAACAGCTTCAGGGCTTCATCCTTTGCTGTGTCTCCATGATCTCCTACTTAACATGAGAGACTTCAAAAGGTTCCTGCAAAAAGGAAGAGAATGATCTTTTCCTCTCTCCAGGACAACATAGTGGCTTAAACTTCAGCAAAAAAGATTCAGGCTAAATAGGAGGAAAAATCCTTCTAATGGCAAGGATGAGGGTTTCCTGGGGAGGTCATAGGTATTCCACAGCTGGAGGTCTTCAAGCAGAGGCTGGATAAATATTTACCAGGAGTTGACATAGCCATAGTTGAACTTTTACAGGGGAAGGGAGTAGAGAAAGAAAATTGCTAAGATGCTGAGGTTCTTTCCAGCCTTTTGATTCCGTGAAGCAGGAAAGAAGATTTTCATTCTGGGGGAAAAAAAAATAAAAAATAATCTTCCCCTGCTGCTACTCATGCTGCTGCTCCAGGGCGCAGAGTCAGGATATGAATTACCTGTGCCAGGAAACGCGAGCTGAACAGAACAGGACAGAATATGCCTTCCCAGCCTATACAAGTCAGCAGCTGTGGTGTTACATGCTGGATCAGCTGCAGCTTCTGAGTGTATTTACTGTCAGCCCTAAAACCAGCAATAGGGCACTCGAGGGGAACAGAAATTCAGATCTTTGTGTTCATGCATATCTTTTTCTGATGTTGCCTTAACGTTCTGGGATGGTTAAAGCCATCCCTAGGAAACACTGTTGGCAGTGATTTGGTTATTTGCTGGATTTACCTTTTGCTTCTTTTTACATTTAAAACCTCCTGCTTTGATTATTAAAAGTCCTGTATGGATCCCCTGTGGTCTGCTTGCACCTTGCTGTTGCAGCTGCTCCGTTTTGTGGTTTGCATGGGCAGTTCATGTGCTTTGCCTGGCCAAGAACTCTAAGACCGGTCATGGCATTGATGTTATAAAACAAATTTCTGCCATTACCGTGGAGAAATGGGTGGACGACAAGAGAGGGAAACCCATTGGACTGCCTCAGGAGCAACCAGAGATGAACTCTTGTCATCTCCATCTTCTTCCCTGTTCTGGGAAGGCAGAGCCTTCATCTGCCTGCAGCTGGCCCAGTACATGTCCTCCAGCTCTCTGGGGCAACTGGACCATCTGCTGCCCATGGGGGAAGGAACTAAATCTCTGCTTCTTGCAGGGAGAGCAGTTACCCGAGTAGGGGGCAGATGGTTATTTCCCTTCACAACCTGGTATCCGAGGGGTGGGTGGTGGGATAACGATGCCCCCCACAGTACAGATGGCCCCAATTCCCTTCTCACTGAGCGCTCCTACCCATGAATGTGCAAGGTGGTTTATTCGCAGGGAGTCGGCACAAAAGGGGCCTGTGGAAATTCACTTAGCAGTCAGCACTTGGTTTGGCCATGGCTGTAATGTAGCAGATGAGGCTTATATGACCCCAGGACCATTCATCTCCTAGAAGAGAGGAGATGCTGTGAGCGCAGGGTGAGGTAACTGGGTTTTTTCCATTACTTTACCATGGTCCCAGCTGCTCGCCGATGGCTGTCTCTTTAGTCTCAGTTGATTTGAAGCCAAGTGCTTCTCATCCGGATCTTATTTCACTTGGAAAATGGCACTTTCTGGGTAAATCTGTGTTACTCACAGGTCTGAGGAGAAAAGAGGAGCACTCTGAGGTCAGCAGAGTGCTGGAAACCTGTAGTGTTTTGAAAATTTTCCTTTAAATTGACAAAGCACTCATGCAGATCTTGTCATTGCTGTAGGTCATGAATATATTGCATGTCTGGTTAGGTGTTAGCTTGCCAGTGATGCTGATTTGGGACTGAAATAACAGTAGTTTTCTGGCAATTGGGCTTGATTGTCTACCCGTGTCCATCAGCAGTGGAAAAATAGGTAGTCCAAAATAATTGAGGGGAATGAAACTGCTGCTTTATTGGAAGAGACTGAGTCTCCCCATTTGGAGAGGAGAGGGCATGGGGGAATGTGACTGAGTTCTATGAAATCATGGATCCAGAGGCTGAAGAGAAATCAAAATTTTTATTCACCGTGTCCCGCAGCATGAGGGAGGAGCTGGTGTGGGAGGTAGGTTCCAGTGAGGTGCTTCTCATGCTTTTGTGACCAGGATTAATAGTACAGTGCTCAGCTGCGAGGTGGCGACCACTAAAGCTTTGCTGGGAGCAGGAAAGAAATAACCTACTCCATCAGCCAAGCAGGAATGTCCCAAGCTGACCAGTAATGGCCCAGCTCTGAATACTGGGCCAGTAGCTGACAAAACCAGTGTGTTTTGTACTGTGTGGATGTGGAAAAACTCAGAACATAAACCTCTAGGAGGGGAGGGCACTTTGCTGTGCTCATGTGAAAGCCAGTCCTTGAGGCTAAATGTGTATGAACACAACAACTTTATTAACTGGGTGCCGTAGGATATGGTAGAACATACGATGGGAATGCAAGCTGAAACCTTTCACCGTGGATGTGTATGGTAGGTCTGTGCCAACGTAGCCAGCGATCGGTGTTCATAAAGCCAGTCTTGAATCTGTCCTTCGTTTCTCAGCGTAGACAGCCAGGGAGACCACGAGTCTTGCTTCAGCATTCATTAAATTAATGTGCCACCAGCACCACCTTATCGCCAGCGGATGAGCTCCACGCAGGCAGCAGCACTGTCACTTCAGTGGAAAAACCTACAGCTTCAGGGTGAGGATGTGTTGCACAGCTCTCCTGCTTTAATATGCGCTCCCTGAATTGCTCTCTTGGATGTGTTAATTCCACGTGCCTTTGTCTGCTGCTCTGCTTTCCTCTCAAAAAGCCAGGAAAGAATAAATAGCAGCGTAATGCGACGTGCGACAGTATAAATGCCCTCCAAAGAACAACTGCTGAGACTGTTGACATGAGAGTTTGTAAGAGAAACAAAAGAAAAATATGCTGATTCTGGTGGTTTGCTGCCTAACTCGTGCTGTGCCTGACTAAATGTTATGTCAGAGCTCCATTGCTCATGGTTTCCCGATGCTTCGCTGAGGAATTAAGTGTCATTATTTAAGTTATGCTGTTAAATCTCTAGCTGCAGAGTAGGACGACTCACCTCTCTGCTATCAGCTGCTTGTCTAAACAGGCTTTTATGAAGTGCAGACATTAGATGAGAAATCTTACTTTCTTTCACAATATTTTGTAACTATGAAGAGGAGGAGAGAGATACACAGAACACCCCTGGCTGCAGCACAGTGGGAGCAGGACCCACCTGCCTGTCAGTTCTGCTCAGCATCGCCCTGGAGGTGGGACTGAGGGAAGCTCCCTCCTGGAGGCAGCGTGTGGGCTGGACCCTTGCCTGGTGAGAACTGGTCTGGGACCACTGAAATCTGGTTCAGAGCCAAGTCAAAATGCAAGAGAAGGTTGGTTTCAGAAAATAACATAAAAACGCTTGATATTTATGAGGGAGATCTGTATCATACCCACCATCATCATCAAATGGAAGAAGTGGAGGTACAGGAAAGTGTTTAATGCAAGGTCACAGAGCAGGCTGGTTCCAAGAACAAACTTGGAGCCCAGGCCTGAGCACACCTTGCTAAGGCAAAGCAAGGATGCTCCCTAATTCCTCAAATATGTAAAGAGCACATAATCTTACAGGGGCCCCTTTTTGTCTGCCCATCTCCAGATAACTTGTTCCCCCAGACTGTTGTATTTCTCATTCCTGTAGCATTGCAGAGGGAAAATAGCAGTGCCCCAAGAGCTATGTCCCTGGCCACACATGTTTAAAAGATGGAGCAACAGTCCATCTTTCCACATATTGGCTGTGGAAAGGGTAATATGTTAATCCACATTAGAAGTGCACTCTGATGATGACTGTAAGATCCCTGTCTCTTCTTGGCTCTGGAAACAGTTTTGGTCTGGAGTGCTGATGGGATTGGATAACAGTATACTACAGCAGAAGAAATTCCCTTGCAATTAATGACAGGAGATTAATGAAGCTGTCTGAGGCAAGGAGCATAAGGTGGTGGGTGGTCCATGCTTTCAGCTCTGGTGACTGCTGGTGGCATCGCATCCCAGGGACCCACTGGAAGCTTGACCCCTGAGGGACTGCAGGGAGCTGCAAGGAGCAGGAGATGTTTCTAAACCACTGTGCATCTGCCCACGGGGAGGATGAGTCACTGCCACTCTGAGCAACAAAGAGTAATTCAAGGTCAGCAACAGAGTCTTGGGAGCCACCTTGCTTGTTTCAGCTCGGTGTTTGCTTAAGACCCACGGTCTTCCTTTTCCATTCCATATTTTTATCTTCCCACCTAATTATCTAAGGCTCTAAAACGTGGACTGAGGCTTAACTCAAGAGATAGTGATGATAATAATAACTTAGCATTTATCCAGTAATGTCCCATGGTGGGAAGCGCTGTGCTGATCTTTAGAGCTTATTGATATTGGTTTCCCCCATGTACCAATCTGGGAACTTATCAGGGTGAAAAAAGCATTCAGTCAATAAGCTCCATTTAAAGCTACCGTGGAGCAGCACATTAATTGGATGCAGGCAGCTGGAGCAGGAGGGTTTGGCAGAGCTAAGCAGAGGGTTTAGGCTGGCGATCTCTTTCCAAGGCAGAGCAGCAGAAGGTGGCAAAACCTTCAGGAGGGTCAAACCAGCTCTGAAGATTGACTGCGGAAAGGTTTGGGGTAGTTGGCAGAGGGTAGGTGCTGAGCTTTGGCACAGGGTAGGCGCTGAGCTTTTGTGGTCTGGCTCCCCAGGAAGGTGTATCCAGTGGCACCTGGCACGTCTGGTTGTCCTCGAGTGGGATTCTGCAGAGGTTTCATGTTGGGTGAGATGAATCCCAACCCAAGTGCTTAATGATGATGTGTGGTAAACCTGGAGTAACCCTGCAAGTAATGCAGAGCTTTACTGCCCTGGGGCAGTCTTATTGCAGCCTCTGACTAGGAAAAGAAATTATTTACTACAGCCCTTGGTGCAGTTGCTTTCTTTGCCTCAAACTGATTGTTCTGGCCATGGAGCTTGGGGAAGAAATGGAGCAGTCCCCGTGCTTGGAAGTGGGCCGGGATTTAATGCCTATGTGGGCCATCTAGGGATTACCTTTGGATGGGCAGGATTCTTGATCAGCCCTGAAACAGACTGATACAATCTGACCCACAACAGGCTTCCAAAGTCTCTGTGACAGCTGAATTAATTGCACAAAGCTGCTCACAACAGCAGCACCTGCACGTGTAAAACTGACTGGCAACTCCAGTTAACAGCAGCTGGCAGTTTCAATAGAAGTGTCAACAACCCATGCAAAGGTTATTGGAATTAAAGGGAATTACAGAATTGGTTTTAAAAACTTAATAAGCTCATGAACTCAGAAGACTGGCTACACAGGCTCTGGTTTTTAATGCTGTTCTGGTGCATCCTTCTGGCAGAGGTTGTTTCTTTGACCATCTGTGAGTGTTAAGCACAGAAATAAGGCTCTTGGCAAACTTTCCTTTCACTATTTCTTTCCTAAAGCAAACGTTATTCACAAGCTCCCTAGGAAGAGAAACAAGTCATTAGAGAGAAAAAGGGTAACACTGGGTATAGCTGATGCAAAAGTCCCAATCAAGTCATAGGAATTTCATCATGAATGTCAGGGGCTGGACAGGCATTTCTTTTGTGAAATCTGCCTATAAACAAAGTGCAACAGCATCAAAAGCAGTGACAGATTTTTCAATGCCTTTTGCTGGATCTAGGCTTATTGTCCAGGGCTTGAACCAAACATCCCTGAAATCAATAGGATTTTTGTTGTTGACATCAGTAGGACTTCACTTACTAACGTCTACCTGGCTCTGAAATGAATTCTGCAAACTATCCTTTTTCCTTCAGAGGGACAACAGACATGACTAAGGACTACTCAGGCATAGAGAAATTCTCTGAATCCTCCTCTGTGTTTCCAAGCCAGGTTTCATCATTCATATCTCTGACCATTCAATACTCATTGCATGCATCGCCACACCTGCAGAGGAAATGTTGATGCTTTTGGGTAAATCTGGTGAATCACTGGGGATTTACCAGCAGGGTGAATATGAAAAGCCTCCTTTCTAATATGATAACTACCTATCCTCATAGCTGTGCATCTCACCTCTAAGCCAGCATCCCTGTTCCTACCAGAAGCCCTCCCGACCACTGCAAAACCACATTTTGGGTATGTACAGGGTATTCATAGATTCGCTGTGTGCACAACATTGTGCTCCAAAATCCTTAGCACAAACTGCTAACCCTTCCTAATTTGAAGCAGAAGAGATGCAGGTTCCTTAGTGAGTTACTCCCTGGTAATGAAGGAGTGCATGTTCAGATACCTCCCAATCAGCTCATCAGTCTCATCTATCTAAGGCTGCCATCTGAAGTCTTTTTATTTTTTATGGCACACAAAGAACAGATTTATGGGTAAACAGGCAAAAAATAAGTAAAAGGAATGGAAATGGATTGCCATCTTTCATTAGGCCACTCCCTAGGTCCTTCATGCAGACATGAAACATGATGGTGTAAAATCTTTGTTGCTTGAGGAAATCACTTGCAAACGTTCCCTTTTAGTGTTTCTCTGTGTAAACAGAATAACTGAAACTTAAATCAGTATTTCTGACAGAGGCTGCACACAATGAAATGCCAGCCTTCCTGGCTGGGGGAAGAAATACCTCTTTTAACTCAGCAACAGTGTATTTATTGGTCGAGTGAAGTGAGGGGACCACTGGCTGCTGGTTTCCACCCACACTTTGATGCTCCTGTGTTGTGTAGCCTTGGGCATATCATTTAACATTCCCATCCTGGTTTCTTCGTTTGTAAGGCTGTGGGATGAGTACCTGCCTTCCCTGGCACTCTCTGCTGCCAGGGTTTTTATATAGAATAATAGAAATGAGTTCAATTTTTTAGAAAAATGAGTTAAAGACCCAGGCAATATCGCTCTCATTTTAGCACTGAGTTATGTGTCCCATCAACCATAGCTCTGGGCAACAAGGTGAATAAAGTAGCAATGTCATATTGCTTAGACACCTGATAACTGCACCATTTGTAAAGTTAGCCCAATATTAGCAGAGATAGAGAGGAAGAAAGGCAGGAAGTTTGGTAAATCTGTAATTCATGCTTTGCTGCTTTCATTGCATTTCAATCAGTTGAAGGTCTAGCTGGCCTTGCATATTGGGGGAAAAAAAACAGAGAAATCTGCTTCAGTTGGAAACATGCTGCTTCCCCCTAAAAAAATGCATGGAAAAGACAAACATTTGGAATGTGTCTAATCTGTGCCCTTCCTCTCACCAACTGGTAGTCACAGGCAGCTGATAGGAGCAGCAGTCCACAAAGAAAAACTATATACATCACTGACAGCACTTCAATGATTTTTTTTTTTTTTTTTTTTAATTTTCTGAGTTGGAATAATGTCATCACTGTGTAATGTTGCCAGATTTTCTGATCTCCACAAAAACATAAACTGTATCCATAATGTTTGAGAACATTTCTCATTTGCAAAAATTTGCATGCCTAAGATGTGCATTAAAAAGGCAGAATTCTTCGCAGAAGCTGGTGTTCAGAGCGTGCAGGGCTGCCTGGTGCAAGTGCACGCTCACAAATGCTGTATTCCTAAAGGAGCAGAGAACAAATGCGGGGAGAAAATAGTTTTCCAGAGCCTTTGGGGGAAAGTTTCAAGGACGCTGCAAAACTAACAGAGTTTGAGGGTGGGCTGGTTGTAGAGCGGCTTCTTCAGGCCACTGGAGGATAGAGCCATGGTCAGCAGTGGGGCTTTGCTACCTGCTGGGTAACTTTGCTGGGTGCTGCATGATCTGGAGCCCAGGCTGTCTGAGGAAACAAACCCACAAGGACCAGAGCAGCCAGGCTCAGCCCAGCAATGACGTGTGGAGCCTTAGGTGTCATTGTCATCTTCTGCCCACGAGCGATCCTCAGAAAACCTGTGACTGCTGTCCCCAGAGCAGAGAGAGGAGATTGTTGTGATCCTGGCTGCCTGAAGAAGAATTAGGTATTTTGCTGTGGTTACCCCCTTCTTGTCTCGGGTTTTCTAGGTAAGGGCTGAGGAACATCTCCACTGGGCTGGTTCAGTGCATTCATCCTGTGCTCAGGTTTTGAGGCTGTGATGACATTGGGACACTTCTCTGGATTCCTGTGGGCTGTTTGACACCCTTCCTGGCAAAAATAATAAGTCTTCCAGCTGCACTGCTGAAAAATGTGTGTTTGAAATGTGTGTTTGGGTTTTATTTGGGTTTTTTTTTGTTTGTTTTTAAGTCGAGGATAATAAATGCAAAGCAGATGGGGAGGTGTCCTTTTTGCCTCAGAGAGGTAATTTCACCAGCTGCTGACATGCACAGCAGGTCAGAGCTTTGAGCAGGAAAGCTGATGTCCTCACACCTTTTGGGTTTGGTGGGCAAGAAGGACAAACATCTTATTTATTTGTTTGTGGATAAGAGTTTAGGGATGAAAAAGCGCAAAGAAGTATCTGAAATGAACTTTGACTATTTCATTCCCATGGAAGAAACAAACTAATTTTGCTTTCAGGCTGAGACTGGGTTTGTTTATTTCCCCCCTCTTTCCAGCCCAGACAACAATTTTAAAAGAAACTTCTTGAAGCAAAGGTTTTAATGAGTTCTCAACCCCATATCACATCCCTTGGATTTGCATCATTTGAACCATATTTCTAGAGGTAATTTTTCTAAGTGGTGCACAGCACTTTATCTGCATGAATGCCTCTGTGTGAGCGATTCATACTTCTAAACTTTGGATGTACAAAAGGGGTCCAGGCGTTTGACCAAAAAAGTATAGCATTTTTCTCCTGTTTCTAGTGGTTTATCCAGGGGAAGTCAGTGTGTCATTCTTTCAGGAGAAAAATCACACAACTGTTTTCATCCTCCCCTGGGGCAAAGAACCCCTTAAACCATCTGAGCCCCTGCACAGTGCTGTTTCCTGCAGAATAGGCAGGCTGGGGGGCTGCACCCCAGGACCCCCTCATCTGTGCTGCGCCGGGGGATGCTCTGGGACTGTATAGCATATGTGCAGTACACTGACCTGTCTGATGAACCTATGACTAGTCAGATCCCCATTTTGCACCCTACCCGGGGGCAGCAGGAGGATATCGGAGAGCCTGTGAATGGAGATCTGTTCTTCCACATGCCTTCGTCCCCCTTCTGTGGGGGCTATGCCCACAAATGGGAGTTTGGTCTGAAAGCTCCAAATAAAAGGGAAACCTGGGAGAGCACAGGAAGATTTCATTCATGTCCTAAAAGAAAATAGCCCTCTTGTCCTGGAAAGGGATACATTAAGTAACTCTCTGGTGTTCTCAGTTCAGTGTTCAGCCTGAGGATTTAAAACCTTTAAAACAACTAGGGAAGGCATCTGATTTTACTGTGTCAGTAATGATGCCGCAGCTTTGAGAAATTAATTTCTTCCCCACTGCATGCTCTGTTTGAGAAATGATATCACATTGTGAAATACTGCACCAGGCTTCGCTGGTCGCATTGCATAACAGGATGCTGGCTAATGATCCAAGATAATAGAAGGCGAAAGCTGAATACATTTTTAAAAAATCATCACATGATACAAAATAATGCCAGTACTTGGTACTGTGTGGGAGAGGAGAAACTCCTTTAAACGTGCTGCCCAGATGCTCCATCAGAAAGAACACATTTTCATAATCTAAATCGGAACGATCTTCTTTATTTTTTTTTTTAAGCAGGGGAATTGGTGAAACACCTTAGGCTGGATGCTCAGCAGGTGTAAATCAGCAGTGCTCCCTTGGAGTTAATGGATCATTATTTCCTACTGCTGGAGAGGAAACTAAGAATAGAGGCAGTCAGCAGTTAAAAGTTCTCTAGTCCCAAGCAAGCGCTTGCAACGTTGGCATCGTTAACATCAAGCAAAAACCTGCCCTCATTGTAGATTAATAGCAATATTCCCATCAAAGCTTCAGAATACCTACAGCAGGGACCCGGGGTGAAATCCAGCCGGCATCACTTAGCGTTAGTTAAATCAAACTGCCGGTGCTTATTAAGAAGGTTAAACTTTGCAACAAGGACACCACAGCTTATGCAAGCGATGACTCGCCTTCCCTGACCTTGCTTTGCGGCTGGTGCCACCCGTCTCTTGCCAGCAACACTGACAAATTCCAGTGCAAATCCAAAATTACGTGGAAACCCCGGGATCTTCCCCCTTCCAGAGCATGGTGGTGATCTCACTTTTACAAGGCTGAGCACGTGAAAATCAAGAGTAGAGGACAAGGAGAGGAGATGTGAGAGAGGAGGAGAGATGAACTGCTCTGCCCAGTAAAGCAGACCAGTCTATCTTTTGGCCCGTTGCAGTTGGTTACTCACAGCTCCTTGGGTGAATGGATTTATTATTTTTTTTCCTATTCAGAATAATTCTCAGATCTCCTACCAAAAAAAAAACCCCATCAAACAGGAGTATGCTTGTTCAGTTTTCCCCTGGAAAATTTTCAGAGTAATTAGGAAGCAGAAAGAATACATATGCCAGCCATATAGCCGGAATAATAATCAAGAACAGCAGGGGGGAGGAAAAAAAAAGAGTCAGACAGTTCTGCCTGTGAGACAGGCCGGGCTGTTTGGAAACTGTGTGCCCAAACAGCATCTGGTCAATTATAAGGAATGCATCAAATGAAATTCAAACTCATTCACAAATGAATTAAGATGAGAGAGAAAGGGAAACATTTGCAAAGGATATAATTGGAATGAATAATTCAGGCAGTCCTACCTCACCTCTTCAAAATACTGTACAAATATTGACTCCCATTTCCCATACTCGGGCCCGTGACGGACCCGGTCCCGCTGTTGCCTCCGTGGAGTGGTACCTCGGGCTTTTTCTTCAGGTTGTTCCCTCAGCCTGCTGCATGGTGTGGAGCAGAGCACGTCCCTCACCCATATAGTGAAATGCTATTTTGTGTAGCATTTCTACATATAGGGCTTTAATGGTGACTTGTTGTGTGAGTGGGGAACATGAGTGCTCCGTGTATGTAGCCGTGCAGGTGTGAGTAACGGGAGGGAAAGATGCCTTGTCATCCCATGCAGGAAAAAAAATAAATTCTGTGGTCATGACCAAAGCTGGGACCATGTCCCCATGTGCATGGGGTGGCCTGAGCCCCCGTGTCCCTCCCGCTCCCTCAGAAAGCCTCTCTCCATGGAAACTCCTGGGCATTCATCACCTGCAATGCCTGTTAGTTCAGGCGGGTGGCATTAGGATACCAAATGGGGTAATCGTAGCCAAGAAAGAAGGGAAAACCTGGGTGGATATAGTCTTTAATGAGGTTCTGAGCCATATAAAGTAGCTGCTTTTTGTCTTTCTCCTGCCCCCCTGCAGTGCGTCATTATCCAGGATGGTGTTTCTGCGTGTGTTTGAGCTCCTGCGAAAACAGAGGCACAGGCTTAAAATTAAACACGCACTTCAGCACCGTCCTGAACCCGTTCTGTGCTTGCTCAGCGCAGAATAACGAGTCACCCCGTCATCAAAGAGTGGGAAGAGAACAGGGACACTCGGCAAATAATGTTTAGTTATAATATTTCCTCCAGTGCCTGTTTCTCTGTCCCTCTAGGGTCGAGTGCGGAACCGTGTCTCCCGCACTGCCAGCTCATTAGCTTTACTTCATCTCCTGGAGGGGTGGACACAGATCCTGACATTTAGCATGGAAAAGCACCAATCTTGAGATTAATTGTTGACATTTCTCTTCCTTTACCCCTTTGATGTGTGTGGGGGAAAAAAAAAAATATCATCAATATATATATATAACTATGTAGATTTAAAGGGAGGCGAGGAGCAGCCCAGCTAGAGGACAGCCTGGCGAGGCAGAGCAGAGGCCACCGTGCTCCCCTGGGGTATTAGCAGCTTGGTGATTGCTCCTAATGAGAGAGCAACAGCAGCGACGAGCAAGGTGAGATTCGCAGAGCCTGTCTGAGTGCAGGAGGTGTCAGAAAAATCATTCATCTCACGTGTCCCGTCGCTGGCCTCCAGCACGTGGCTCAGCTGTGAAGAGGTCCCTCACACCCCTGTGTGTGCACCCAGTGCAAACGAGGAGCAAGTGCTGCACGTACAGCCTTCCTTAAAGCTATTTCTTTCTTGCCTCCTGCTATTTTCAGAGGTGTAAAAAGGGAGCACCCTTTTTAGGCTATTTAGGCTATTTTTGATATTTGCAGCAGGCTGGAGGGGTGTTTGTGTGGTTTGGTAGGTGTAGGCAAGACCAAATTGCAGCTCAAACACCAAAGAGCGATTAACACGGTTTCATCGCTTCAGTCCCCTCCACCGTACTTAGGCAAACAAAGGCGAGAGAAATTAATGAGCAAACAGAGCTTGAAAGCCTGGCCCTGCTGAAGTTGGTATCAAACAGCCCGGCTTCGGTAGGTGCAAGACTTCTCTGGAAATAAAGCCCATCTGCCTGCTTAATGACAGCCCCCAATAGAAGCTGGGTGCTCCAAGCCCTGAGACCCCAGGCTGGGATGGGGAAGCGCTGGTTCAGCCCCCAGCATGGTAAGGCAACTTTCTGACAGACCTGTCTCGGTGTAATGATGAGACACCTGAACCCAGCTTCCCCAAATTTTCTCTGTTTCGGACCCTTCCCCAAGGTGGCAGAAAGAGAGACCACATTGCTTTATCACAGGTCCGTAATTAAGATTTTTTCCTGTTGCACGTCCTGCTGGTTTTCAGCCAGCACAGATATACCTGAGCCGTTCATTGCCTCTAACCATGACTGTCAGGTGCTTCTTGCGGCATCAGAGCTGAACCTTCCCCAGAAAACAGCAGATGTTTGCTGACTGCATCCTCCCAGAGCATCCCTGATCTGCCCCTGGGTTGCTGCCACGTGGTACCCACAGCATGAAAGTTAAATGGTGCCTTCAAACGCAGCATCACTCCCAGGCAGAACCTGCCTCATGCTGTATGGTAGCACCAGGTGTGATCTTTCTCTGATAAAACGTTGTTGATAAGGATTTGATCTTCCCAAGAACAGGAAAATTCAAAATGTTGCTAGAGGGACTAAGTACCTAAATCTTTTAATGAGCAAAAAATTTGTCATTACTGTTGCTATAGCAGACAGGAAGACATCGCCAGACAGTAAATCTGTCGTGGTGGTTATTGCCATTTAATATTGAGTCAATATAAGTAATGTCTTGGAGTCTTTCCACATAAACTGATAAAGCAGCCAGGACATGGGCTGCTCTCCAAGCAGCAAGTAGTTTGAACTTCAGATTTCTGTAATAATTTTTCTCGCTCTCCGCTGAGGAGGAAAGGGTAGACTTGAGGGCTAAGGCATTTGTTGGAGAACTGGGTTGAAAACTTGGCTTTGGCTTCTTATGTGACCTTGGGCAAGTCATTTAATCTCTCTGAATTGCTGTACAAGGGAGATCCCATTTTTGCCACCCTGGGTAACATATTTAGGGTCTCTGGGATACAAGTCGTCTCTTATCATAGTTTGTATTATCTCAGCTTGATCCGGGATCTGGTGCGTGTCTTGGATTGGAACATATGAGACATCTGTGAAAAATTACATATTCTGTAAAAAGTTTACAAGAATCTTTTAACAGAGACTCTTAAGTCTTTAATTAGTTCAGAAAAATTTGATAGGGGATCTGGTAACGCCATAATTTTTAGTTGTGCACAGGGTCTGAGGAAATTCATCAACATGCCTTGCCCCAGTGTTGGATTAAAGCTGTGCAGCTCATCGCTGTCAACAGCCATGGTTCTTGCTGCTGCCATCAAAAGGACTTTTGGCAGTAAATAGTATCTCAAAGTAACTCCCAAGAAAGGACTCTATGCAGAGGTCAATTTGCCAGAGACTGGCCCAAGAGGATTAAATAACTGTATGTCTTCAGAGCATTAGGGTGAAAGACAAATGCCCTGTGCCCAACAGGCGCTGTGTCTCCACCGTGTCCTCCAGGTCTGGTCACAAACCTGCGCTGGAGAATGGGTCCCGGGCTTCATCCAGAGCAGATGGGGAAGGGTGAGGGGAGGTTTTGCAGCCAGGGGACTGTCCTGTGTGATGCAGGGGTGCATGCTGTGACAGCTGGGGGCATGGGCAGGAAACCCCCCCTGTATTGCTCCTCCTCTCTCCTCCCTCCATTTTCCACCACCCCAATAAATCACACTACATGCCACAGCCTTGTAGATCCTTGCAGGAGGGTCTCTGAGCAACTTTCTGTACCAATGCAGGTGGCGTGGTTTGGGCTTAAAAGGAGGAGGAAAGCACCAGCTTTCACTATCAGTGAGCTTTAGGGTTTTTTAAGCTGTGGGTGACTCTGGGTATGGGTGTCAGAGACGAAGTCTAAGGTTAGGAAAGGCACCAACCAAGACAAACAGTGAGTGAGTGACAGACAAAGCTTAAATACTCTGGCACGTGCTGATCCACGTCCCCAAATTCACTCCATTCCAGCCAAAACTGCCTCGATGGACCGAAACCCCTGCAGGTGGGATACAGTCACCCTCCCTCCTCTCTCAGTACGTGTGTTTCATTGACTTCTTTTGCTGTTTCTCCTTCTCTTTTCCCAGCTGCCTGCACCCCTGTGGTTCCCTGTAGACGTAGAGGAAGTGCAGATGTAGCTTGTTGCTAAAACCCCTTGCTTTTGACTGTCAAATTACACTCCTCCTCCTTGCTTGTGCCTTGTGGCTGGTGGTCATGGACCTGCAGGGTGATGCTGGGATGCTACACTCAGCCCCAGCCTGCTCCTGCAGCTCAGACTGAGCAGAAAAAGGGACTTGGTTAGACTATGATTTCTCGTTGTTGCCTTAAAAAGTCTTTGCACTTGCCTTTGTTCAACATGTATTCCAGCTGGGCTCGGCAAAGAGCTCTAATGGGGTAAACATGGCAATACACTTAGATAAAAACTGTCCCAAAGGGAACACAATCTAAATCTTGCTGGTTTGAAAAAGCCTCAGTCAAAGGTTTTTGTCAAGGTATTGAATTGATGTAGCAGTTTAACAGTTATTTAATATTTATATATTCATGCCTAGCATCCAAATAGGTCAGGGCCCTGTTGTGCTATGTGAGACCCGCATTCACACGCACAAAATCTGCAGCATACTTCGAAAGCATCACTGGCAGCTCCAGACTGTTACTGCAGCCACCAGTACTTGCCTAATGGGAAAAATGGGTCTTGAAGGTGTTTCTTGATGCAATGAAAACCCTTTGTTGGAAGCGTTCAGTTTACACAGACAACTGAGTTTTCTCTGAAATTCTTGAAGGCTTCATTTGGGACAAGGATGTCTTCTAATTGGTGGCATTTAACTCCTGTCTCAGTGCAAGCAAATCACAGAATCACAGAATCTCCATGGTTGGAAGGGACTTCTGAGATTATCAAGTCCAACCACATTAAAAAAAACAAAACCAAAACCAAAAACCCACAAAAAAGCACCCACCAACCAAACCCCACACCAAAAACAACAACACACACAACACCCCACCACATGACACCCGCCCACAAACCAATAATCTCGGGCACTAGAGCATGCCCTGAAGAGCCATGTCTACACATTTCTTAAATACCTCCAGGGATGGTGACTCCACCACCTCCCTGGGCAGGCTGTTCCAGTGCCTGACCACTCTCTCAGTAAAGTAATTCTTCCTGATATCTAATCTAAACCTCCCCTGCTGCAACTTCAGACCATTTCCTCTGGTCCTGTCCTTATTCCCTTGGGAGAAGAGGCCAACCCCCACCTCTCTCCAATCTCCTTTCAGGTAGTTGTAGAGGGCAATGAGGTCTCCACTCAGCCTCCTCTTCTCCAAACTAAACATGCCCAATGCTGTATTGAGCCTGGATCCAGCCAGGCTGATAATCAGGGTTCCATTTCAGGGTTGCTCCAGGAGCTGTGCAAGGCATTTTGGCAGATTTGTATTTCTCCTTCCCCTTCCTTTTGCCTCTCTCTGCTTCCAAACACTCGGGCTCAGGTTGTTTTCACGCTGTGGTCTGATGCTGGGGGAGGAGTGGGGTGTACGGAGTGCTGCATGCACGCTCTCCCCTATTTCTGTATATACAGGGATAACGCTGAGCTCGGAGGAGTTTGACACTAATATTTCTGCGAGTTAATTTAGCAGCCCAGACCTTTGTGGCCCTTGAATTGGTGGAGGGAGAATATGCCCAAAGGGAGCTGCCAGCATGTGAAACCCTGGCAGAGGGGAAAGGGAAAAAGGAGGAAGAAAATACGTCTCTGGTTGTAGTTTCTCTCTGCGGGCAGCGCAGCAGATGGTGGAGGGTTACTAGACAGCAGTTCCTTGAGGCTTAGCGTAAGCCAAGAAACAATAAAAGAAGGAAGGGAAAAGAAGATAGAAAAGGGAATTTAAACAGATTGTTGTGTCGCCGTTCCATTCCTGCCACCTCAGCGGGAAATTAATCACATAATGTCACATAAAGAAAAGCTAGCGCTGAAGGTCCAGCCCAAAAATGGCTCTGCCTCCAGGGCACGAGTGAATCAAACCTCAGGGGAGGATGAGGGAAACCAGTGATGGGGGGGAGTGTAGCACCAGCTGTGCCAGGAGCAGCTCGTACGGCCAAAATCCAGGCTCAGATCTGTCCCATCGACGTGTGCGACAGCTCTGAGAAGTGGGAGAAAAGTAAAAGAGCTGCAAAGTCAGCCTGGGGAGATGCAGTTCCCCTGTGAAAGTGTTGTTTGTTTTTTTTTTGTCTGGATGGGGGTGGCAGTCCCGGGGGGCTGCAGCAGGGGAGGCGGGGAAAGGGCTTGTTGGCTGGAAGGACCAGCCTGATGGAGCCAGGAGTTAGCAGCATCTCAGCACCGCAACAGAAGTAAATGGACCGTTCCCTTAATTGTAGATTTACAGCCAAGATGGGTACAGAGGAGTCCATATTTCTTCACAGGAGCTGGATGGCCGTGGAGAGAAGGCTCCCTGGAGAGATATCTAGGATATGGATGGACGTTACCCATAAATACAGTGAAATAAGTTTCCCATTAGACTTAAATCCAGTGAGGCGGCATGAATCACCTTAAACGTGCATAACTCTTCCTTATATCACCACTGCTGAAGCATTAATTAACCCATAACAACCATCCTTAGACACTCAAGAAGATCTCATTCTTTGCTCTATCCTAGCACAACTGCTGGGGAAACAGAAGAATGGTTTCTGGGTCAAACTGCAACCTGGGCATTTGGTGCTGGAAAAAGCTGCAGAGTCCTTTGCTCTTCATCTGGGAGGTGACTAAGGACCTAAGGGACTACATGGCCAAGCTGAAGGGTTGGTTTCAGGGGTTCTACTTGTTTCTTTAAGGTACTCCTATGCTCAAGCACTTTGCCTGAATGATGCTATGTCTGATGGCAGAGTCTTGTAAGGCTAAGAGACCTGCCTGAGATATGGGTATTCTCCTTTTTCATTTATTGTCTTTTTACAACTCTACCAAAAAAAAAAAAATCATCTTGGCTTGCATTAGATTGCACAGATTGGTTTGAACTGGGCTTTTGATGAGAGAGAGGCAGCTGAAAAAGCAGAGCAAGGCAAATAAAGAAAAGGCACTAAACAAATAAAAGGGCTATTTAAGGTAGCTGCATCCCCAACTGGACCTCCTAATGTTTGTGCCTGTGCCAGGAGGAGCAGGAGCCAAAACCAGAGAAAGTGAACTAAGTGGAAAAGAGAAATTAATCCTCAAGTAACTGAGAACAGGTGCTTCATTTGGGCTCTTGGATGTGAATGTGCTGCAGTTGGTTGCTCTATCGACAGGGGAATTCAATAAGTGAGGCTGGTGCACTGATGACAGAGCTCGAAGAATGAAAACCCATGTAAATTAACTCCCTTCCACCAGACTGTGCTTTATTTAAAAGCACAAGTTGTCAAGGCAATACCTTGAAGGTCGCTGCTCCAGCAGCTTGGGCAAAAAAAAATTAAAACTTGAACCTCCTAAATGCCTTGTGTAACTAAAGGGGCTTCAGTTGCAGCCCTTTATTCTTACTTCTGCCAACAGGAGGCTGGTGCTTGCCTGACTCCTGTGATGAAAACGTGCTTGCTCAGAGACCAGGGCCATGACAAGGGATGAAGGAAAGGTCTATGTGGCTTCCTGCACCACTGGGAGGGCGGCAAAGGAAAGAAAGACCTGGCTTGGCTTGGCTTGGCTTGGCATGGCATGGCTCCATCTGGAAGCTGCTCCAGCCAGGACACCTGAGCTGCTGCTGGAGATGTTGTAAGGAGCTGCTAGAAGGGTCCAACAACCAATTGCTGCCTTGGCTTCCAGTGCAAGGAAGGAATAGGAGAGGAATTGCACCTCTCAGCTAGGTCTCCAAGCAGCAGTCCTAAGCTGCATCTTATTATTTAGGTTTGCAGTTAAAGGTGTAGCCTCAGCAAGGTGGGCAGTTTATACAGAGCTTGGGCCTCCGTGTGTTGTCCAGTGGGAGATGGGATGAGCAGCAGCCGTGATATCCCCGTGTCACGGCACGGATGGCTGCTGCTGGCATCCCGACTCCATTTGATGTGGGATGTTGTTTCAGAAAAGAGTTAAGAGCATCATGTCAAATATAATTATGAGACAATAACAGCCTATTAGTTCCAGTGCCTAATTTTAAACCTCAGACTGTCTGAAAACCCTCAGTCTGCTTTTAGAAGAGCTGTCAGCTCCTCAAGGTATAAATAAGAAGCATAGAGAATGGATAATCTCTGCCTGTCTGTCTTAGGGCCAAATGTCATCTTCCAGAAAAGGTAAAATTCCCGTTTCATCATTTACTTATTGAGACTTGTCTTTCTGGCTAAATGTGAGCAATTTCCCCTGGGATGAGCCAGCTAACTCAGGGACTTTATCTGCCTTGACTCTGATCTGTTGCAGTTCCTTCAAAAAGGAAAAGGCAGAGAGGAGAAGCACCAGCCTCTAAGCAGCTCGGCCCACTCCTCAGTTATCCCAAACCTCACTGTTTTCTCCTTCCTTCGAAGCATCCCCTCTCTCCTCTCACCCCCTGTGTGCTGCTGCTGCAGCCCGGCTTCCCGCACCCACCCCGGCCTGTATCCTCTGGATGCAGGTACCGATCAGACCGTTCGTTCTGAAACATCCTGGGTAATTTGCAGGTCAAATTATCTACAGAGAAAAAGCTAATTGGCCATGTGGGCATGAGCTGATAGCAAGTTTTTTATTGTTTGAAAGTCTTCAGTTAATTTTATACCTATGCAAATAATGCCGTTTAATTTTAGAACACTGTTTGGGTAACAATTATGAATTGCTACACAAAATAGCCACCCCAGCCCTGTGATGTAGAGTTGAATATTGTGTGTCTGAATGATGCATCAAAAGTAGCCCGTATTCTGAGTCAGAATATCTTCCACTAATGAAGTCCCTAAAGAAATGCACCACAGACCTTCTGAGCTGCGATATTCTGATGGCTTGGGTATATCAAGAGATAGCTAAAATAGCATTAGATAGAAGATCTTCCTAGTAAAATTCACCAAAGAAGCACATAAACATCAAAGAGTCTTAACACTTAACTGTTATAAAATATTCTTATATTTGGATTGATAAGAAAGTAGGGTAGTGCCCTAGATGCATAGCTATGAGAAGTAGTGTGGCTCTTGAATTTTTGTGGTGACTTATTCTTAGAGAATTACAAACATTTTGAAATCAATTAATTTTTTGCCTTACAAAAATATGTAACTTTTTAATATGCAGATCTACAGTGCATGGTCATGATATACTTGATTTTTCACTGTTGACCAAATGCAGACGCTAATAATGCTCAAAGTTTACACATTATATTAAACTAAAAAGTGCCTGATGTTCACTCTCTCAAGATACTCCTGGCTACCTCTCGTGGTATCTGTTGGTTCTGCTCATGTACGTGAAACAAGCTAATTCTTTATCAGATCAGACCTTATCTTTTGAAAATAGTCAGTCACAGACCATTCCACATGATGAAATCACAAGTTCCTATCTTCATTTCTTATCATGAAATAATTAGAATATTTCAGTTCTGCACCCTGAGTCATAAACAACGATAAAAAGCTAGTAATTCAATTAGAAATCAGATTCTTTTTCTAATGAGCAACTACATATTGTGGTATCAGTATTCATGCATCATGCTAAAAAGTAAACGTTTGCAGGCTTGCTAGCAACTTCACTGAGCTCTCTTGAAAATATTGACTTCTTGGTGCTCAGCTTTTGAATGCGGCTGTTAAACTGTGGGCTCCTGCTCTGCAAAGCACTGAAGGTTGTGTGTGCAAGTCACGTTGCGTAAATGAAAATTAAATTATTATGAAAACATGTTTTAGAAGCAACACCCTTTCTTCCAGGGTGGTTTCTGAAATCCTTCTCCTCCTCGAAGGTGGCGAAAGGGTCGGAGCACCTCCCTCCCACCCCATGGGGAAGCCACATGCCACCAGGCAGCGAGGAGTCCAGCTCTGCCTCCTGCCTGCCCCTTATTCCCGAGGAGCAATGAGGTTGGTGCTTTTATATTGCTGCTCTGAGTATCTCTTTTCCCCAAAAACATGCCCTGCACTGATGTTCGTGGATGTGCCGGGCGAAGAGCCGGGGGCAGTTTTGCTGTCTCACTGCCGCAGAGCCCCCGTCGCCGTGCTTTAGCACGTGGCACTTGAAAACAAAGTTATCAGAATAAACCTTTTAGCTACAAATTGCAGGTATTAAAGATCCCTGTGATAATTGTCTTATCTGGCTCCAAATGTGCTTGTGATGCTGCAAGAGAACAAATTGGATTATGCCTGAAACAGGCTCTTCCATTTTCATAAATTTCCTGGGGAAGCAGCGAGGGCTCAGAAAAGCAGGCGCCTTGCTTTTGACAGACTGTGATTTTGTTGGAGGATCTTGTGGAAGGGAGGGAGCAAACAAGCATCTGAGAAAGGCCTTTATAGGAGGACGGGAAGGATAGTTAAAAAATGTGAACGAATGGCAAAAAGCTGTATAAAAATGGTAAAGCTACAACAGAAGAATGGGGGGAATATTATATTAAATATTCCCAAACCAGGACAATTTAAGGGGATGTGATTATCAGAGGAGAACAAACTGTGTCCCTCAACTCCCATCCTCTGGGTCTAACAGAAGCTGACATGCAGAAGCAGGACCATTGTAGGAGGACCAATGTTTGTAACTACAAACATGGGACCTAGTCTGTGCCTTGGCGGCACAGAGGAATTGCACAGGGCACGTGTTATTTTATACACATAATTCTAGCTGGTTAGAGGCAAGTGGGAACAAAAGTGACAGGATCTGAATGGTGTTTTAAACTGGGGAAGCTCTTTCAAAATACAGTAAGGAATGCAAAATAGCTGTAATAAATATGAAAGCTTTTTGGGCTCTGGTATACATTAAATCTTGAAAGTGTTTGGTTAGTGATATCTGCCATATCCCTGACACAGATGATTTTTTCATTTCTCCATCTTTCTTTTACTCTCATCCCTCTTTTAGAAGAATGGTTAAAATATTTATTTCAGAACAGGCTTCTGAATTCATAAAATATGTTTTAACTTATTTCTCCCCTTTTGCCAGCTCTTTGTAAAAACTGCTTGGTAAGCTCCTTGGAGAACCTAAGTGGGTTTTCCTCCTGTTGGTTTGCTCACAATGCTCATTGTTGAAAATTATTGGTGTTAAAAAAAACCCACAAGCTCTTAGAAAGAGAAGCTTAGAAAGGAAACTCAGACAAAACCAGGAATGGGTTAGCATTAAGGATTATACTGAGAAATGTAACAAGGCTCCAACAGCAGCAAGCCTGGATCTTCAGGGTGGAAAAGGAGCTCTCACAAAGCTCACAGTGGCTCTGGGGAACCGTGGAGGTGCTCTGAACTGGGGCTGGGTGTTAGGAGCTGAGATCAAGAGAAGCCCTTTGCAACGGTCTTGGGAAGCCTATGACCAAGGTGGCCCATTTCCAAGGAACACCTACTGCCACAAAACACTCTTTCTTTGTCCCTAATTTACAAACAGCCCTTCCTTAGAGAGCTTCATCAGCTCAGGCTGGTCTCCTGGTATCCAGCAGCCAGAAGCTGCGCGGCGAGGGATGACCGGGCTGATGCCTCTTTCTTCTACTCACGCTCCTACTTGTGGGAAGGGAAGCCAGGTTAATACACAATACTGAAATTTTACTGTCTTCAAGGCTGATCCTCCTAAACCCAACTGCCTTCATTTTTAGGGCAGTAAATTGCTGGCAGCACAGAATAGAGAGACTGAACTTTCTTTATTAGTCTGAATTTTCTTTATGGGTCTGCCAAAGAGCTGGGTTTTTCCATTCCGTTCTGGCTCTCTCTTCATGCTCCCTCCCTATTTTCTGCTGATTTTTCTTTGCCTGCAAACATAACTAAAGACCTTAAAAATTAGTGTGGAGCTTGTTTCTCCCTGTCACCTACCTGCTTACTCTAGCCAAAGTGGTTGGCACCTGGCAGCAGTGTAACTGCCTTTGAGCAGCTGAGCAAACACATGATTTATTGTTGGTTGTTTCCGGGTAGGAGAGAAATGAACATCAGAGCCTCATACCTTTGGAGTAACCCTGCTTGTGTGTTAGGAATGTAGATGAAAAAGACTCATTTCCCAGACAAGGAAACCAAAATAAGAAGGGTGTGCTCCTGTGCACAGCACCCAAACCGGCCCAGCAGTGATCTCTGAAAGCTTCATTCCAGGCTGTCCTGCAGCCTTTCTTGGGTCATCATCTCTGTAATATGTCTGCTGCTCCTCTTTTTCTCTTTCCCACACACTTAAAACACTCCTTCCTCATCACACGCACCCATCCATAATCAAGAAATTATTAGCAAAACCCCCTTTCCCACATTATTCATGTTCTCAAGTGCCTTCTCCTGGTAGTGATGTCTAGTTGTATTTTGGGGAGGGCTCCCCATTGAACTCCTAATCCAATCTAGTGGGAGAACAAGACCAAAGGAAATAGGCCATGGAGCTGAAGTGAGCAGTTAAAGGAGACAAAACCAGCAAGGAGAGGGTGCACTGGTTAAATCTTTGCACGTTTTCCTCATTCATCCCCCCTAAGGCAACATCTTTATTGTGGTCTTTGCTCCTACACGAGCCCACACATCATTATAGTTGTTTACATACCATCACTAGCAATAATAATAATAGCTAAGTAATAATTCTTCATTTGAATGTGATGAACGGCTGCATCTCTCAGTAAAAATAAATACATGGGGAAAGGGAAAATACATCATTGTTACTAGCAAATGAGGCATAGTGCAAGAAATTAAAATATCTGGCTTATGGAAAAGCAGGGAAAAACAACTTTGCAAGGAAGTCTTAAACCAACAGGCATAAGGATCATTTCTCGAACATAAGAGAAATTAATAGGGAAAAAGGATAATTAAGAGAGATATAAATGTTTGCTGAAGTTCTGTATAAGTGAGCATCAGCAGGCATAAAATTAGAGCTCAAATAAGAACACAGATTAAAGTTTCATACTTCAGCTGACATGCTCAATTTGTACAGGTTTGTGTTGGTTTTTTTTTCCAACTTCTACATTTTTAAAGGATAAAACGCATCCCACCAGGAGAGACCCCGTAAGTTCCCAAACACTTAAATGCCTAGCTCTGTCACACAGCGGGTAAAGTTAAATTTCCCCTTGTGAGGACTTACACAGCTCCCTACCCTGAGCACTATGGCAGCCGTAGTCCTGCCGAGCTCAGCCGAGTGCTGTCACCCTCCCAGTGCCTGGAAACACACTCCATAGGGCACCAGCCTTCCTCTGCCAGCCATCTCTCCACGATTTGTGGAGCAAGCAAAGGGAGAAGACAGAGGGGAGCATCCCACCCTGGGAATGCCAGGCGTCCCCATCTCACTCGAGGTGTCCTTCAACAACCCTGCTGAGCCGGGGAAAGCCAAGGATTTCAGGGGTTAATGCCTTGTCAAGGTTCAAAGGCAGCTCAGGGAAATGCTACCAGCTGAGAGCTAATAAGGCAAAGCTGAACCTGCTCAAGCTCAAGGCTTTAGGAGGAAAGGAAGAGGGAGGTGAGTGGGCTGTGGGGGTGATGTGGGGTGTGAGGAGATGGGGTTGATGATGGGTCATGCTATGTGACGCTGCTCTTACACCTTTCAACACTTTGCTTCTGCCCTTTCAGGCTTGTCAGGTCTATGCAGTGGGTGCTATGGCCAGACTGGCACCTCTCTGCTTCGTGCAGAGATGCCTTTGACTAGACCCTGCTGTGGGGATGGTGGCTCCTGCTCTTGCCTCTCTGGGCTCTGCTGGTCTCTTCCTTTTCCTCCTGCAAAAGCAATGGGGCTGTGCTGGGGCAAGGATGAGTGCTGGCCAAGGGGGGATTGAACCCTTAGGGATTTTCAGTGCTCTAGGCATCTAGAAAGTCAAATTATTCTCTCTGCTGGGACGGGCTCTTTTTTTCAGTCCTTGTAGGTTTGGGTTTTATTTGGATGATGTGTCAGTGAGAATTTAGCTCGCTCTCTGAAGCTGGAGTAGCTGGATTCATGACTTTGACAGAGATTTCCAAACCAGCAAGGGGGGGAAGCAAATAGATTGGAAATATTCATTTAATAGCACTCTAAAGCAGCCTGTCCACAAATTGCTGCACATCCAGAATATGTAGTGGTGAGAGGGCATAATGTTTCAACCCTTTTTTTAAAAAAAAAATGACTTACAAGCTCATGCTGAAAAACTCTCACGCTTGTGCTCTCTAGTATAAACATGTCAATATTAAAATCATGCTGTTATTATACTTCTAAGTATTTTTCTATAAAGTGGCTGCAGGATAACTCCACCAGCATCTGCCTTGAATAGCTGGGCTTTAGCACAGTAGAGAGCAAGGACCTAAGTCAAAGGGAGTCTATATTTCTGTTTCATCTTTTTCTTCCTCTCCTGAACTGTTTACAAATGGCAATTTACCCCTGGTCTTTGTCAACATGTTCCAGCCACAAAGCCTTCAAAGATGGCCAAAAGTGCTTCTTTCTTTTTCCTGTAAGCCTTTTTGCCACTCGACTAGACATGAACTATATTGTTTAAAAGCAAAAAATCAGGAATGAGTCAGAGGCATGAAAGCAAGTGATAACAATTAGGAACCACTACTTATCTTTGATGTTCAGGGAATTGTTCGGTATTTGTGTAACTGCTCCAGGCTTTGCTTGTCCTGAGTGTGGGGCTCACCTGGTGGCAAGGGAGTGCACCCATCTATTCACAGCAACATGGAAAAATAAATTCAAGGGCTACTGAAGTGAATTTTATGTAAACGTTACGATAAGATAACTTCTACAGATGTGTGTGTTTATGCAAGAAAGCTAGAGAGTTAGCTGTTTCTCAGGGAGTGTGTGTCATTAATTGCTTTACTATTATTATTATCACACGTGCACATATATCCGTGCTGGAAAAAGGCTCAGATTTCTGCGTTGTGGTAAACAGTGGCAGAGTAAAAGAATCAACATCTATATTTAATGAAGCTACATCAAATTCTTATAACTCTTTTTCTGAATTAAACTGCTTGAGCTTTAGTTTTCCTTTATATTAGGGGGTGAGAAGTCTCTTGGTATGCCCATAATTAATCATGAGCCCAGAGTACATTATTGCAGCTTTGCAGAGATCCAGGCTGTGCATAGTCATTAAAACTTAGTTCAGCCTTTACTTTCATTTCCTAATGATTAATGTTGCTGCTGGCACAGAGAGCTGGGGAAAGGTCTCTTTACCCCTGTAGTAACAGAAAGGCTGGGATCTTGCTCTCCTGGCATCCTGTATCACACACTGACTTCCAACTGAAAACTTTTCTACTAAAACTACACGTGGGTACTGTGGTTTCTTAACAAAGTGGAGACTTTGGAGCAGAAAAATGAAGACTTTTTAGTTTAACCATGAGAGGAAATACAGGGTACAGGGAGGCTAAGCTCTGCAACAAAAACAGAGGAGCACAAAGTTCAGCAATTTTATTAAAAAGAAATAAAATCACAGACTGGGACCTCCATCTTTCAGGGAGCAGAAAAGAATCCTGTTAGGGTGAATTTGCTGCAGGCGTCTTATAAAAGGAGATGGGACACACTTCCAGGTGGGAAAACAGCATGTTGGCTCCAGTCTCTCACATGCTGCAACACCAGCTGTCCCATATAACGTGGGATTTCCTGCAGTATATTCACAAATCCTGCACCCCTTATTAAAATGGTATTACTTGGACAAAGTTTCAGCAGAAGCAGTGTGCAGAGGTAGTCCTAGTCTGCTGCGTACGGCCAGCAATGAGCAATGTTACTCCCTAAAAGCCTCGTTGGACCCTAGGGCATGTAGGACTCCTCATCACCACCTCTGCTCCTCTTCAGCCCATGTGCTTTCCTGCCTGGGGTCTCTCCCCTCCTTCCTGGCTCTCGTGGTGACATATTCTTCAGTGGTCTGTTCCACATTTTAAAGGCTTTAAATCTGGCAATGCTATTCTGACTGCAGTCAAAGGAGATGCAGAAACCCATCATTTCTACTGTGTCTTCCTTCAGTTGCTCTATCTCAAAAACATCCTGTCATTTCCTCTCCAGCTTCACGTGGCAGAAGTTGCTGTGAGATTAATGAAGACATGGAGATTCAGCCTTGGGAAATAAGATGTTTGGGCCATCTTAATTTTCTCCAAGGACTTTATAACCTCAAATTCAAATGTGACTTATTAGAAAAGGTCACAGAAGAGAGAAAGCCTAGGATAGAAAGGAGGTTGCAATTAGGAGCATGTAACTGGAATAATTCTTCAATTTCCATGCATGAAAAAATGAATCTGTCCTGGCAGAGCTAGCACGAAAAGAGGATGTGTTGCAGTATGTGTTTGTGAAATGTTTGTATCATCCAGAAGGAAAGACAAAGCTATTTGGGTAGCAGCACAATGGCAATACTTCCACATTTGATCTGTTCCCTGAAAATGGTTGGGTGTGTGGTTCTGCCAAGCTCCAGATGGTGGATCCACATCCATATTTGGAAAAATCAGGTTTAGACCACAATGAGGTGTTTAAAACAGTTGAGAAGTTTAAAACAATTCAGAGTGAAGAATAGTCTACAGCTGAGAGTCTTGCAGTAATCCAAGGCAAAGACAAAATGCATAGAAACTTTCATAAAACAACTGCACCGTGGCTGTGAGTGCTAATTCAATACTGAAGAAGTGCAACACGCATCCTCTGGTTTAGATACCGTTGAAAAGATGGGAAAGAAAATCAGCTGAGAATGTGCAACCACACAGTGCAGTACACAGGTCCTTCAGGAATACTGTAAATAAAACTGGTCCCACCTAGGAGAGGGATGAGATATTCCCATTCCTATTTTCCTACGTTGCTCAAAGGTGCTCAGAAATGGACTATTCGGTCTAATAAAAGGTCATTTAAGGGCAGCTATTTGCCCCTTTCCAATGCCAACAGGCATGGAAACCCACGAGGCTCAAAGCTTGAGGGGATGGTGGAAAGGGGTGGAATGAATCATCTTGAGTGATTATCTTCTCTGGAATGTGATCCACTGAATTGGAGGGAGTCCGTATCCTCCCTGCAGTGGGTGGCAGCTGTGGGGTTCCAGGGCTCCTCTGTGCTCAGCAGTGTCAGAACAAGTACTTTGGGGTTTCTTGCTGTTCTAAGTGGATTGCATATGACCAGTCTTGCTTGGTTTGTTTTGGTATTTGTGTTTGGTTTTGGTTTTTTTTTTCAAATTAGAACCATTTTTGAATTTAACTTCTGAAATATGAAGCTTTTCTTCTCATCCAGTCCGGGCTGTACCTGCTTTTATAGTTTCTGAGAGCTCATTTGTACTCTGGTAAGGTAGTGTATCCCATTCTTATCTGTTGAAAGATTATCTCTAAGAACTGTTTACTCGTTGGCAGTGGATACTAAACCATATGATCAGTTTAGTCATGAACCAGAAACTGTAATAAATGGGGCACTTCTTTCACTGACCCGCTCTATCCTCTTGATGTAGCACTCTTGCAGGTTTGCTACGGTGCTTGGAGATTAATGTAGACAGAAGGAAACACAGTGCAGGGACTCAGGCTTAGCCATTCATTTTGATGTAAATAGTATGTAGGAACAGTAGTTAGGGTGACAACCTGGGATTTAGGAAAGCTGCGTTCAATTCCCTGCTTTGCCATGTGTGACGTTGCATCTCTGTGCCACGGCTCCACATCTATATAACAGGACAACTGTATTTTCCTACTTCATGGGGCTCTTGGGAGAACAAATGCCTTTGAAACTGTAAAGTGTTCAGTTAACCTGACAATGAGATCATATAAGTGTATTACATAGATATGGCAGAATCCAATGAAGGTGGCTTTAAAATAATATTAACATCTATCTTCTTGAATTTGATTCCATGAGAAGAGACCGTTCTGTGTCTGTATTTCAGGCTATTAATCATCCTCCTGATCCATCCATCGTTCCGGATTTTCCCTGGCCCTGAAAACCCAAAAGAGCTTTGTCACAAACTGCATATTAGAATAAATATTTCTTCCATTTGACAGAACTCCTGGATTTGACATTTTCTTAAGTATCTTATATTTTTTCCCTAAACTAACAGCAGTTAATAAAATGCAGTGATGATTTTTACAAGGTGTCCTGTAGCTCAGAGGAATAGCTTGCAGATTTGAACTTTGCTCGTCTTTCTAGATGTCTTGTCTTGCCTGGGCTCTAGAGATAGACCAATTCCAATGATTAAGAAGTTCTGTTAGTATCAGCACTATTCAGAGTTTTGGCTGCTTTATCTCTGTCTTGCTTTTAGTCCCAGCTGAAATCAAGAAATAGAAAGGCAAATTGAATGAGAGTGATTGTTATTAATTAAAAGAGAAAGTTAAAAAGTTATCCAAACTTTTTGTTGTCTCAAAAAAACCCAGTTCAGGTATGCAATGTCTTAAGCTTCTTGAACAAGTTGATATCTATTCCTTCTTTATCTGAGTCCATTCAAGCATACCACTCAGTTGATATGGGCCACATGTAGCTTTATCTCAATCAGTTCTCCCAAAGTCTTAAACTACATAATTAAGCTCTTTTTAGTGACTGGAAAACTGCCACTAAATTTGAAATCTGTCATGGTAATTTCAAGGCTAAAGGAATTAAATTTAACAAGAGATATTATTCCTAATTATTACCCTATCTCCAGCCTTTTGCACTCGCCTAAATTCTTTAAAAGTTTTGTCCCTTCCATAGCCACCTGATGATCAGAATTTTAATTAACGCTAATCAGGATGTTTCAACCATGACTGCCCATAGATTACTCTCTTTGGCTTAACAGTAGGTGTTCATCTCAAAACCTCATTGTATTTGTTACTTGGGGTGACACAGCTGTCATGGTTTCCAGGTTTGATATAGCTTTTCCTGAAGTTATTTGAATCAAATGAATGAATTGAATTTGTAATTTCAGAGTAGATTACCACTTTTCTGCATTATGGCAGTCTTGCAACAGGATAAGTCCTTTTTGGAACCATTTCCTCTTGCCACTGACACCTTATTTAGGCACAGGGTCCGATTTTTATCCCAGAGAAGTATAGATTAATTGCTTATAGTGGACACTTTTCTGTTGGTAATTTAGGTTATTGACTTCAGCAAATATCTTCATTGATTCCCTATAATTGTTGGCATGGTGTTTTTCAGTGGTATTTAATAAGGTCCTCTGGAGTTCTTAATAGGATGAGTATTAATACAAAAGATAAATTCACATATGTGGAGGAGGGAGGGGGATCTATGCATCTGTCCTTCAAGGGGTGAATGTACCTTGAAGAACTGTGGTTGCTCATCACAGCTCTCAGTGGATAGTTAAGAAAAGGTTGACTGGGAGAAACTGTTCAACTTTTTTCCATTTATGAAATTGTTGTCTATCCTTTATTTTCCCTGGGGCCAACATTTGGCTTTAGAGACATTGTTTTTTCTTTATTTTCCTTTTCATTTTCAGTGAAGAGAAAAAAAAAAAAAAAGATTTTTTGAAGGCAGTATTGAAAATGGGTGTGGGTTTTTTTGCAAAAGAGGGAGAGATATGCTGAGACAGGTCTGTGTAGCAGGACAGGGCAGCGGGGTCACTGTGCCGTGTCAGGGGTGACGTTCCCAAGGGGCTGTAACGAGGAGCTCTCTACTGTGACTGCTCTTTGTTAGTGTTTCTCAGGGAAACACACAACCTGCTGCCAACGTGGTGGAAGTTGAATAATAAAGAAGTTATGGTGCCAGGTTGCCATTACACAGGTAGAAAAAAAACAAGCCCAAGGTTTCTTCTGCATCTCGACTTGTGGCCTGAGGTTCAGATAAGATGAAAACATCATAACTTTCAGTGATTAACTGTGAAACACTGGAAGTGAGGCAGCTGAATTTGTTCTCAAATACAGCCTTAAATACTTTCACCTAGGCACTTCTTTTTGAATAGCAAGGCCTTCTGTGACACAGTAGAGCATTTTTATGTGCAGACTTAATTGAAACAGTCTTATTTATGGTGGTGAATATTCATTCTTGTTAAAGGTGATTGTGAGGGAGGCTAATAAATGTTCTCGCTTTCCTTTGCATCAGCTAACGATCTGGAAAACAAATATACTGCCATTCCCTGGGAACCCAATCTTGCTATGCTGGATTATACTGGATGGAAGTTGTATTTCACTATCTATTTATTTATTACCCACATCACTCCAGTGCCTGAAGTTCCTACCACGATGCACCAGGCATAGACTCAATGGGCAGTCCATGTCCCAGAGCTGGCAAATTAAGTCTGAGATGAGAGACGATAGATGGAGCCAGAGAGACAAAGAAGTATGAGGAGATAATTAGAGCAAATCCATCACTGCAACTGGCCATGGTCTTTGTGCGCTAATGCTGTGGCAAAGGATTGTGGCAAAAGAGTGTTTAAGGAGAGTCTTGTGAGATGCATCTGACATACTATGCTGACATTTACCTGACATATACTAGGCAACTTAGAAAGATCATTTTAACCAGAGAATTTGACTGCAGAACGAGTTATTTTTATCACTGATCAGCGGTTGTTCTTCATAGTACCTAGTTCTCAGTTTAGCTATCCATGGTTTATCAGACTAAAGATTGGCTTATCACACGTCAAAGGAGACATCAGCCCGTCGTACAGCGATAACACAACATGGAACTGCAGCTTTTCCAGGACGAGGTATCGCAGTTCTGAGGTATCTGAGGTATTCTGAGGTATCAAAGTTCTGAAGCTGCAAGCTGACTGGGTCTGGTCGTGTAACTCTTTTTTTCTGCAGTGATAGTGTTTCATCATTTAAATTGCCAGAATCAACCAGGACGTGCAGCAGTATTCCTCTAACTCAGTTCTTTTTACATAACTGAATGCAACATTGCATTGCAGTGAGGGATTTGGGGAATCTGAGCCTGTCCTCGGCACGTAGTCCCTCCTTTCGCAGCCAAGGAGAGAGGAGTGATACTGGCAGAGGGAGTTGATGAATACTGAGATTTCACGGGCCAGCGCTCCCGTAAGCCATCTGAAGGCTTAAGCTGTGGCTTGGAAAAGGTCTGCACAGGGGCTGCCCCTGCATAGGGGTTCCCAGCTCCGCCTTAGAGGGGTCTCTGGGTAAAATCAATGATAAAAGATGAAAAATTATCTCATCCAGCACTCTCCTCTAATGACTCTTGGCGAGTGATCTCATGATCTCAGTCTGCCTCATAGACAAGTACTGAACCCAGCCTCCGTTCCCAACAAAAGCCTTTTAATAATAAATATCAAACCAGGAAAAGTGTAATACCGTGAAATCTGGAGCCTAATGCCGGGAAATGGCTGTTGACTTCCAAGCTTTTTTGTGGGAACCCAATCCTGCTAGTTCTTCTGTGAAAAAAAAGAGGTTCTGGGCTTTCATCTATAGATGGCATTTTGTGCCTACAGTGAGCTGTGCCCAAGTAATTTGATTGGGACAGTCTTTAGGGAGCACCAAAAGGTGTTGCTCCTACCCCAAAGTAGAGATCTCATCCGAAAATCAGGCCGGTATGAGGACTCAATGAGCGACAGCTCATTGCAGAGGTGGGCTCTTTCCTGACTCATCCTGAGCAGCAGCCAGGGTGCTGTTACAAGTATTGGTCCACCCCAGCAATTTCTAACTTTTGGAAATTATATCGAGCTCTGACAGAAGCATCTTTGGAAAGTCACAAACAGTCCAGCAGTGGAATGAAAAACCTTGAACGGTAAAAGCAACCTTACTCGCACCTTCTCTAATTCTCCTCTCTCCTTCCAAAAGTGCCTCCCTCTGCGAGCTTTTGCAATTACCTCTCATTAGCCATTGACAATAAAGGAAGAGAAGGCATAAATTGGAAGCATGAATCATATCCCAATTTAGCCTGTCTCTTCTGCTAATAAAAAGGCATATGCTTCTCAGATACTCCTCTGCATTAAGACTAAGAAGGAGGGCAGCAGAGGGAAAGCTGAACCATGCAGACTTTTATGATGAAGTGGTTTCTATTTTCCTTTAAACAAGAGAATAATAAATTAGAAAATGTTCTGCTTAGAACTGTCTTCGTCTTGTACCAGATATGTGCTTAAACTAGTTTTCCATATCCAAATGCGTGGGAGGAAAGCTTGGTTTCTGGTTAAGTGTCTGCATGTCTGGGGTTAAACTGTGTGGCTCTGATGCAGATTGTGTGTGCTTGAGCGATCTTTATGTAATAATCTGCATTTTACAGCTGAGGAAATAAAAGTGCCCTGACACAGTTCATGGACAGGGCTGTATGAGACCATTGCAGTAAGAGGGAACTTGGCCCTGTGACATGCAAGACCCTTCTAGCCCTATATTCCTGAGCTCACAGGCCTGACAAGGGCATTAGTATTTTTGAGGGATTCAGGCCCTATCATGATGGAATAAGTCGACAGAACGAAAGGACTTCTTTAAATAGACAGTAAGGATCTAAGAATCAAAACAACACCGGCTCCAGATATTCTTTTTCTTGAAGCAACAGAGGTAATGCAGATTAGGATTACATCGTTGTAATGCTCATCTGACAGTATAAAGCCAACACTTATGAGAACGTGCAGATAGCTTTCAAGTAGATCACCTAAAAAACACCACTGATGATATCCTAGACAAAAATAAAGTAACCCAGCTGACCTGGCGAGGCTGTGGGGACATTGAAACAATCAAAATTATTTATTTTTTTAAAAAAAAACATTTTTATTGTTGCAGTGTTTTATATGAGCTTCCTCTACTGCTGTACTAGATTCATAGTAAAATGCTCTTTTTTTTTTCCGCATAAGATCCTTACAGGTACCTGGTAAAGTTATGAAACTCTAGTTTACAGAAAGTTGCAAAATTTAAACAGGCCAAACCTATTTCACAGAAAGAATCAGATACCAGAGAAAACAAACGCGTAGTATCAAAACACAGATTAAATATTGATGACCTCCCAAATGCCACATGGTAGTAAAACAACCTTTGGTACTCAGACAGCATAACAAGTCCATGTAAAAAGACTTTTGCAAAAATTCTGTGAAGTTCTGTTGCATTGCAAAGACTTGAAAACATGCAAGCTTGCTGTGTATTATTGCACCTTTTCAGGAGAGAAAGAAAAACAAGGCAGTAGATAGTGCACTCTCTAAACTCTATTGAATTTTCTCTTATGCTGCTACAAATGTATTAGTAGAAGGAGAATCTCTCATTTGAGTAAGTGCTAAAAATGAGCCTCTGGAAAAATGCATTGCAATGCAATTCATTGCTTTACAAATCCCAAAGTCTACCAAGAGTTGCAGTCAGTGGTGTGTTGTGAACTGCCTGGGAAGAAGGTAATGAATGTAAAAAGTCATTATCCCCTGTCTTTCCAGCGAAGCCAGCTGAGGACCTGGTGATTCCCTGCCTGATGTGACTACAACCAAGCAGCAGCGTTTGCCCATGGTAAGTAATGAAACTTCCACATGAGTTCTGGGGCATAATTAGCATCACTCCCCACAGGCCAAAAAGTCCCTCTCTTCTAAGAGTGACACAAATAGGGAAACTAAGGAAACTGGGGCTTGGGACAGCATTTTTTCCTTTCTGCATCTTCTGCTATGCTGAAAATATACAGAAGTGGAAGTAAGTCGAAAAGTACGGTTTCTGAGTATCGAAAGTCCATCCCTGTCCTGGTGTTCTCCAGTTGTATCACCATCAGCCACAAAACCAGCTGCGCTTAAGGAAGTGAAGCTGCGGTGTCTTCTCCACAGGGTTTTTCTCTTTGCTGGAAAACTTCCCTTGGACTCCATCTGCCTTTGGATCAGACCTCCCGTGAGTCCCACAGGCTCCTGGAGGCTCAGCAAGGAAATGGCAACAGGAATGAGCCTTTCCCATTTCGCAGCTGACAGAAGAGTCATTTAGTAACAGCAGGGTAATAACAAGCAGAACAATTCAGATTAGAAGTCCACAAATACACTTGCCTAACACAGCTCAGGCCAGCAGCACCAGATAATGAAAGTTATTATATGAAATACAGCCCTTATTTTAGAAGTTAATACTCGGCTTTATCTTCTTTAAGTTCTCTCTGTGAAACCTAGAAATGCTCCATCCTTCCCAGGGCCTTCTCTGGCCTGCTGCATGGAGTGTATAATATGCCAATATTTAAGATTTTGTTCAATTTTATACTCGAAAGTCTGAGGAAACAGTGTAAGCTGAGTGGTGAAAGAAATCACGTTTCTCTATTTAAAAATTGTATGAGAATTCCCATGCTATCTTATTAATGGAAAAAAGCTAATATTATCACCTGTCATGGGAAAAGAGGAGGAGGAGGACTGGAATATGATCTCCTGGGAAATACAATACCAGAATGTGCATCACATGAGCTGTTAGACAGGTGGATCCAACAGACTAAGTTTATTTCCTTTTTTATGAATTTCAATAGATAGCTAAATAAAACCCAATGGTGAGATCCCTGCTGAATGCAGCCATTTTCAGATCTTTCAGAGTTAACTGATTTCAGCCTTAAGTAGTATTGAAGCTTCTTCTAAAACAGAGATTGCTGCTTCTGGAAGTGCTACAGAAACTCGCCTCAGGCAGGTGCTTTCTCTTCCAGTCCTCAGCAACTGGCATAACTCACTGCAGCTCCCTCACCTGAAGTGTGAACCGACAAAATTTGTCTGGCTGAAGAACATCCATCCCACAAAAAAGGGAGTTTAATATTCACTGAGTGCCATCCATCAACTCGGAAGTTCCTACTTCTGGACATGAATTGATTTATTCCTTTCATTGTCCAGCACAAGCGTGGCAGACACCTTGCTCTCTCTAGGCTGCGCATCCCATCCAGGAGGTGCTGGAAGCTGCCAGGGTTTACTTTTTGCCTTCCCCCTGTTAGATAAGCTTCAGCCAGTTGGGAAGATGTCCTAGGCATGGACTGAGGATGGAAACCCACAGCAGCCACCCACCCTTGACTTGAGACACAGCTGCAGGGAGAAGGAAGCTAGAAGCTTCTCATGGATATCCTGACATGGCAGAGATGTGGATGCTTCTGTGTCACCCATACCAGTGAAAAGTTTTCCTTTCCTAGCCCATTCCTACCTACATTCTTGTGAAAAAAGGGGACAAACCCCCGATGTCCACAGCAAACTAGGCAAGGATGAGATTACTATAAAGAATTAAGATTAAAAAAAAACCCCAATAATGGCTTGGCCACTGGTGTTGAGGACAACATGCATTCTAAGGGAAGGATGCTTTTTTTTTCTCCACAAGCACTTGAGGGGTATTCATTTGCTGAAAAGCTTTTTCTCCTCCGTGCTCAAGATGGTTTGAAATCCTTTCAGGAATGCAGCCAATTCCCACCTGCAGCTCCCCCCTGCCTTGTCCTTTCCCTGTGGGCTGTCCTTCCAGCCAAGAAATGCAAAGGGAGGGGAAGCTGCTCCTGCAGCCTCTGAAGGTCACAGACATGAGGGGTTCATGCCGGCTCCTCAGAATGGTCTCTGAGCACATGTTCCAGCAGCATCTCCTGCTCGCCGCACCCATTGGCAAGGTACACATATGGCTGTCAGAATTTCTGGAGAAAAAATGTCAATATTTGCATGTTCTAGCAGACTGATAAAGCATCTAACACTCAGCAGGTGAGAGAAGAAATGAGAGAAGACAGAAAAAATTGATTGAGAGACCTCAAAACAGGGAATCTTTCCTTTGATGTTCCTTGGGACAGGGTACGGCTCGTGTTAATGTCTCTTTGTAGCTGGGCTGGCTTGGATGGGCTTTAAACCAACTGTATGGGAGAGACTTTAAACCAGCCACACAAGTAACACAACCAGCTCATACACACTGGGGCAGCAGCTCTGCTTGTGTCTTGGAGGGGGATGCGCATGGTGATGTGGAAACCACGAGCACCGTAAGTCTCTCTAGCAGCTTTTACCAACCGAGGCCATTTAAAGCAGCCTGAAGGTGACTCTACTTTGTACTGGTGGCAGATTTGGCCTTTGGCCAACGCCGGAATCAGGAGGAGTGGAAAACTGGCTCTGCCTATCTTTGCCTTCCGACAGTAGCTACGCTGAAAGTCTCCCTGCTCTGTTAAATCCGTTTTCCTCAGCACTATTTCTGGTATAAAAGTAGAGGGTCGTTGAAGTTACGCTGATTGCAAAACCACTGTTGAGAGCGAGGAAAATTAGGTCTGTTCTTCTGTTAGCCAGTGTGTAATTTTTAGCTGGAGTGAGCATATTGCCACAAACCTGTCAGCAAACAAAATGTACGGCGATCAGAAATACCTGGGGAGAATGTGCTTACTGATGTGTGAAATGCCTCGGCCGTCACTCAAGCGATCCTCGCAGCTCCAAGGACAAATAAGCAGCATCTGCGTTAACGCTCTTCGCAGCGTTGGGCACGCCAGCGGCTGCGTTTCGGGATGCTGGTTGTGCATCTTCCCTCGGCGGCGTTTCCATCTCGTGCGAGTGGTCAGTGCCTTCCAGGAGGTCTCAGCGTGGCTGGTTTTCCCCCCCTCCTTTGCCCAGTGCCATCTCAGACCAAGTACATCTCAGGCTGTGAGGAACGCCGTTCTAGTTGCCAAACCGGCAACTTCCAGCGAGCTGCTTTGCTACTTAAAAGCAGAATTGGTTGTATAGTAGCAAGGCTGAGATCACGAAGGAGCAATTTCTCTTGCACAGACTCATCTGGGAAAGCTAGATGACCTGGTCTGCAAGCTGTAATTCTAAACCAGCAGGACAGACAGCTAAGCATGTGGTTAATCCTTGAAGGAATTTCTAGGGTCGCCCCAAAAGCCCCCCAGCACACATTCAAAAGCCCCATCGCTCGTGGATTTCTGGAGGTACAATTCTGGCACTTGTCGTTTTCCCTGTTCCATTAGCAGATGTTGTTCATTGTTTGCAGCCTGCATTCATCTGTCTCTACTTCTTTCTGCTCATCTATAATCAAGTTCTTGAGCTACAAATGAACTACTCAACAACCCACAGCCTTATGTTCGTATCATAACCCATTAATCCTGGGCATGTTTTAGAGGAGGTTTCTATCTCTCGAATGGTGGAGAGAGGGTTAATAGATGTTGCACAGACACCATCATCTTGGGTAAAAGCTGGTCGTAATCACTTCACTCAAGGTGTTATTGGTAGCAATCAGCCAGGGTCATAAGCAACATATTGACCTGCTGGACTATATAACAATCCATAACATTTGATTATCCATTTCTTGAAATAACCATTAATTGTTCATTAGCCCTCTATAAAGTATTTATACAGTCATCTTTCATATAAAGCATGACTGTAATGTTAAAGTCTAGTATTTGACCTTTAAATTCAACCAATCAAAAAAATCAGTAAGAAACAAGTTTTTGAGCATTCGTATCTCTTTGGCTGAAAGAGATGAACACCAGCACCTAGACCAGATTCATTTGGACGGGGGGCACTTTCTCTGTCTAAACACTGGATGTCTTGCCAAGTTGTTCTCCTCTGTTCCCTCTCATGTTAGAGGAGAGACCGTGGCATTATCAGAACAAAACAGATCAAACCCATCTATTTCAGGTCCCAGGCTCTGGATAGGTCGAATCACTCCCTGACTCTGGAGATGCCCAACCTGGAGAAACCCCAAAGAGCTGGGGTGAAGTGAGAGCATCCTCACTGTTCCTGGCACTGAAGACCTGCTCTGATTCAGCAAAACACTTCAGGATATGCTTAAACCAAAGGGCTGGATGGAGCTGTAGCATTTTGCTAGGGCAGGGGAGGTATTCCACACCATGCAGTGGGGACTTCTTAAGGGAGCAGTGTGGTTTACAGGGCATCTAAGCGCACAAAATGACTGAAGGTATTTAGATGTCCACACACGGAGTGAGGAGCTCAGATACCAGTGTAGGACACTCATCTTTATTGCATTAGGAGGTTGGAGGAACCTTGGAAATTTAAGCAGGACAGTCTATTCCAAGGCACGTTTGTTGAAAGGTCTTTTATCTTTGGCTGTGGTAACTTTCTCTCTCTGGCTCTTAAGACTAATAACAGCAAAGCTAGCTAATGCTTATGAAAATACTTTGTACAGGTTCCAAGCTGGGCACTGCACTCTTTCTGGTGTGTTTACACTCCACTCATCCTCTTTCATCATCTCCATGTCCTACATCATCAGGCAGCAATGTGTCACAAGATTACACATCAGGAATTAAACCTCACAACAAGCTGTTCTGAGCTGGGAATGTGCAAGAAATATATTTTGGCAAATCGTATGAGAAGCAGGGGAGAACAGCAGATGTTTCCAATAGGCAAGTGTTTCCAGTTTGGCCATGAGTTTGTTCTCTGGACCAGTCTCTAGATAACATCCTCCAGCATTGTGCCAAGGGGAACAATAGGTCTTTTGATCCCAGTGCTGCACTGGTAGCTGCAAACTCTGGGAGAGCTGACTCAAATCCCTTCCAAACTCATCTTATCCAAAGACACCCAAGATTTTCTTTATTCTCTAGCCCTGGCTCTTCACGGCTATAATCCAACACCTGCATTTGAGCCACTGGAGGCAAAGGTCCAAAATATTCACAAGGGGATTGGAGTAGTGAGAAGGCGAAAGACAATCTGCCGTGATATAAGGTGGGTAATTCTCTATCAACGCCTGAGCAAACACACAGACACCGTGGCAGGGAGCCTGACAGATGGTTAGAGTGGAGCAATGGGCTTTTATTCACCGAGGCATGGCCGCCTTCTATTTCTGTTTGAAACAAAGACGTAACCTGGACAACAGTTCTCTGCTTGTTCACTTAATCGGGCCCGAGTCGAGGGAATGGAATGTTCACACGGGGTGCATTGAAACCAGGCAGGGTCCCCACCGCTTCCTCCTCTGCATCCAAAAATGTTGGTCCCTGTGTCCATCCCCCGAGCGACTCTCCATTTCGAGCCCACCATCCCTTTTGGCGCTGGCACCTTGTGCCCAGGGTTTAGGCCAAGGGCACCTCAGGTGCCAAGTCCTCAGCTGCTGTGCCTGGGCACGGCACCGCTGCCTGATTGCAGCCTGGCGCGGGCAGCAATAGATCTTATGTCCCCTTCAGGGATGCCTTTGGTGTCCTTGGATGCTGTCCTGCAATGTGATGTCACAGCTCCTTTCTCCAGAGTAGGAGAGGCCCCACCATGAGTGCAGCATCCGAGCAGGGAGACAGCCCTGAGGATGGGGAAAAGGGCTTAATTTCTCCCCTTTTCTGGGTAAATCTCCAAGGGTCCAGCCTCGGCGGCCCACTGGGGAAGGGGCTCGCCGTGAGGCAGGCAGCCCTGTCCCGGAGATGGGTTGGCCTGCAGCATCGCTCTGAGCTGCACTCCACAGGCAGAAAAGACTTTAAACGCTTTCCTTTCATCCGTTTGCTCTTTTTGTTTCATCAAACCCCCGGCGCAGCCAGCCTACCTCCGATGTCGCCTTTCAAGTGATTTCCCTCGCCGCTTTCGCAAACACAAGTTTATCCCTCCTAGAGAGGTGAAGCGGGGATATGTTTAATATGAAAAGAGAGAGGCGAGGTAATCAAACACCTGCTCCCACTGAAACAAAGCCTTTCCTCTTCACAGGCTGCCGAGCACCGCTGAGGAAAGGCGAAGGCGCTCACCAACCCTAACCCGGCCCAAGGTCCAGCCTTTAGAGTGGGCAAATCTGGGTCGTAAAAGCAGAAACATGAACCACGCTCTGAGCTCGGGTCTCAGCTGCTCTGGCCAGGTCAGAGAAGGTTTTGCAAACATTTTGAGTTGAAAACTACAGGCGCTGGCACTGCTGCCGGATCCCATTGTCAGGCAGAGAAAGCACAAGTATTAAGTGGATAAATTTAAGAAAAAAATGCCTTTGATTATTCTTGCTAGAGCCCTTGGGGCTGGTCTACGCAGGCCTTGTTGCCTCTATAGATCCCACCAACTTTGGCCAAACTTGGCCTTGCTTGGCCCATTTCGCTCAGGGCTTCATGCTGCTGCTGGTCCGGGGGTCACTGGGTTGTGGTGGCCACAAGTCTGGGAGCCAGCCTTGGCACCTCCAGCTGGCCAAGACCAAATTCTGGCATGAAAAAGGTGTCTGTGACCAAAAACTGGTTGCTTCCTGGTTGCAAAAGCAGTGACAGATGAGAGTGATCCTCCTTGTAATGCCATCACTCCTAGACCTCCCATGACTACGTCACTCTGGCTGCACAGCAGATGTACCACAACCTACAAGGGCATCCGCAGGGAGAGACAGAGGGACAGTGACCATATTGCCACTCTCCCTCTCCCAGAGCATTCTCTTTTTCTCTTGGTGCCCACGTAGCAGGCAACCATGGCTGCCCCAGTCACAGTGGGGGGACCCCAACTTCCAAATAAGCCCATATTGGATGGGCATTTTTTAGCTTCCCTGAAGGACTTGTCTCATGCAGGCTTTCAGACCTTCCCATGCAGCCACTCTGAGGCTTCAGGTGACTTGGACACACTTGGAGAATGATGTTTTACAGTACTGAGGGGGAAAAAAGGATAGGGCCAGAGGATAAAAACAAGCCCAAAAGCCAGAAAGATTTCTGTAACCGAACTTTACCACCTTTTGTGAGACAGTGACACTACGAAAGCAGCCAAATAGCGCTGCCTGATCATAATGCTTCATCAGGTGCCCTTTGCCTGCCTGGTGAAAGGCAGCAGTGCCCTCACAAACATCAGCCTGAATATCCTCAGCCAGCTCACTGGTTGCCCATGAGTTCAGGATGGTTGCTCATTGCCTCTAATGGCTGACGAGCAATAACTTCAACAAGACCTTCACATGTTGCCCATCAGCAGGCAATCAGGCCTCTCCTATTTCTCTTCCAATTCTCCATGCAGGAGGGTCATTTTCTCTGGCTGGGGCCAGGAGCCCCCTGGTCCTTTGGCTGTTGCTTTTGTCCACAGCTTGAAAGAAGAACTTTCTCCGCATCAAACACCATCTGGGACCGACTGCCAGGGAAATAAGGACATATATCATGTGGAGTACAGTGACACCAGCCCTGGAGAGCTCTTTCCCAGATCAGATGCTGAAAAAAATCCCATCTGACGTTGACTGCTCTGAAAGGCTAGAGATGCAGAGGTATGTGTTTCAGACAAGCAGCCCCCCAAAGCAAATCTCTACAAGCCTCTATAGGCTGTGCTAGAGCTTGAATTGTAACCAGAAGGAAATAGGCTGCCAAAGTAGAGGAGGGCTCGGGGATGTTACGCACACAGCGGTTTTATATACTCATCTGCACGGCGAGCGCTGTGCACCACCTATTGCACTGCTCTCCCTCTCGCCCGTATTTCATTACGGGTTTGCCATTTCTCAGTGTGTAAAAATAGGATGCGCTGGCACGGTTTAAATGGTGCTAAGAGCCCCGTGGAGAGGCAGAGGGGGAGCTGCGAGGGGGAAGGAGGAAACAGGGGAGCTCTCCTGAGCAAAGAGCAATATCAAGCAAACGCTGAACCGACAACCTCTGCTGCTGAAACCAAAGTGCTCTGGCAAAAAGCCACCACCATGTACGTATATACAGCAGCCCTGAAGAGGAGAGCATGTCAGAAACGCAAGTAAAGCCTCAGCTGTATAAGATACTGCAGACAGGGTAATATTTTACCCGTCTGAGGAAAGTTAGGTTTGGGTTTGGAGGGCAATTTTCCATGGCTTTCCACCTTGCAAATACAAAGGCAAGTGGCTACAGGGTGGTGCAGGTTTCACACCTTCCCAGTGCCCAGGGTGATTCAAGAGGAGTGAGAGGGAGGTCTCCAGGGCTGGTTTTCTGAAGGTGCTGTGGTTTTTGCCCTGCTGCAGCCTGGTGCAGTGCTCAATGCTATCTGAGACATGCAATTTTCAGTGCCGCTGTGTCGCACACAAGGTGTGCTCCTGGTGGGCTTTTGTTTGACGTTGGGGCTGGTCTATCCAACCTCGTGGTGGTGGTGTTCAGGGAACCGAGACCTTCAGCTCTCGGTTGGTGCCCTGATGGAATAAAGATTGTGTGTGGCCGGAGGAAAAGAAAATAAGGAGAAAATTGGTTGGATGTGATTTTTAGAGACTTGTTTGCCAGGATTTAATACGTTTTGGATAACTGACAGCTGGCCTTCCATAGTCACATTTTTCTCTCAAATCTTTTTATTTCCTCAGGCAACATTTACCTCTGCTTTTTAAACAAAATGCAGTCGGAACCAGACTATCACTGTGCAGACTGATTGACTGTTTTCAGACAGCTCTCCAAGCCTCCTAAACACGTTAAACTACCCTCTTCCTGGTGAGTAGCTCCCAGTGATTTCAGCATGAATAAGGATGCGGCTCTGCCAGAAAGCATTAGTGAAAACATGATCATTCACAAGAGCCACTCAGTATTTCTGGGCTGAAATTATCCACAACAATATTTTTATAATTCTGTTTTTAATTTGTAGTGGTGGGCACAAGAGTCACTGTTCCAGCTGCATAGATAGCTTTTCTCATTATCCAACACGGTAATAGGTTTTTTTCTAATATTGAGAACCAGTTAATGATTGGGATTTTTTTTTCTCCTGAGATAAAATTCAACTTTGTATGAAAAGGATCATAGTTATATTTCATAATAAAAAGTTGTGGGGTGTTTTGCATGTAAAGCTGGATCTCATTTACAAATAGTGAGGAATAAAAAGACAGTGTTTAGCTAGGATGTTTATACTAATGGTTGGGAGTGATGGAGTGGAGAAGTTTTTTGGTAAGTGGGGGAGGGATATCTAAAATTCCCCAGATCTAGTGAGTCAGAAATCATTTTCCTCTTGGGTAGACCCCATTCTTTGGTCCAGGGAATTCAAATCACCGCATCTGCACAGGAAAGAGGATTTTGAGAGGTCAGTTAACAACAAAGCCAAAAATCTCTGGACCTGCTATGAATGTGATGAACTCGTAAATGAGAGATCCACACAGGCAGAACTTTCCTGCCAGCCTGGGGAATTCAGTATGACACAGCCCAGCAAGTTCCCCTGTGGTTCCTCTGCACTCCCCAGCTTTACCCTCATCCCTTACCCAAAACACGGGAGACTGAGGCTGTAGCTAAATCTCAGCATCACAAAAGCAAGTTGCCAGGGCTGGGGTTGGTACATGGCCAGCGAGTCTCTGGTATAGAGACGCTCACTGGTATATAGGACTTTTTCTACTGCCAAAACGCCTCAGCAGCTGCACATGCTGGATTTATCAGGCTTTATGAGATATGGCACCACAGAAATTGGTCTGAGACCGCTGGACTATTTACTACCACCATACCAGAATAATTCATATGTTTATTCCCCATCCTGAATACATCAAAAACTAAACCTCCCAGGTGAAGTTGCACTGATTTAAAGCCAACCATAAATCTGTTGACCCTTGGTAAACCATGCTTTTTTCTGGCAAAGGGGGAAAACATGGATCTGTTCAGTGTTGAGAAAAAGAAAGTAATTTCCCTACTATATGCATCAAGAAAATCCCCCTATCTTTTATGTTACACTGTCCCCTCCTTTTGCTGTTTCCCTTTTGTTTTTATCTCCCAAAGCTTTCTACAGGCTCTCCTGCTCTCCCCAGCCTCTTGCAACAGGAAAGCCATGGATGGAAACGTGCTTGGTTTGCTTGTCCTTCCCTAAGCAGGGAGCACAAACAAAATGAAGCCGAGTCCCTGTGTGTGCCCTGCATCAGAGTGTTTCATCAATGTACGTTGCCTGTACCATGCACTGCCCTTGGTCTGGAGATCTGCAGGGAGGAGGTAACCCCGGGCTGCTGCACTGGTAGCAGGTAACTAACGTTTTTATTACTGGGATGACATTTTTCCCCTTTGGCAACTAGGGTTGATTTTGCGGGGGGAGGGGGTGGAATTTTTTTTCCTAGCCTTCTGATGGCTGGATTTTGGAAAGCCTCCCTCTTTGGGACAGCCTGAGTCAGCTCCCACTGGTTTCCCGTTAAGCTTTTGTGTAGTTCACTTCCATGAATAGGAGCCTGTGTCCTTCAGTGCTTTGCTGTTCCTTCATCATTCCCAATCTCTTAGCTGCTTTCTGCACTTTGGACAAGAAAAAGAATAGGTCTTTGGTAACCAGAGGATGCAGAAATCTCTAAGTTCATTTTACTGGCTTGCTGCAATAGAAAAGATATTTTCATACTTTGAATGCATTAATATATTGTGATTAGCCTCGAACACTGGTAGGAGGAGATAAGATAAGCTCTCAACATCTTTCAGAAGTAAACAGCAATGTGTTAAAATGGTTTAACAGCTTTTGGACGAGTTTAAATGAGGCGTCTTTTTTTTTTTTTTATAAATGTCATATTTAGAAAAAATTAGCCCTTTGGTTCTCTAATGACACATGCACTTACATCACTTAATGTTGCATGCTACTTCTTTTACAGGCATTGCTGTGCAAAGTGCCAGCATTGTTACAATCTAAATGAAGTAACTACTTCCTTAGCCATTCTGCTGATTAGCTCATTTTAGGACTGAAGATTTTCTTCATGAATTTTTTGGCTGGACAGGGTATCAACAGTAGTCTTTTGTGCAGTTCCAAGCACAGTGGCCCATGACCACAACCTCCAAGGTTAGCGGTGATAACAAATTCAGATGGTCCAGACCGATGTAGTTTTTCTCAAACCAGACCATTTCTGTATAGAAAATGGGTCCCATGAAAACACTTCATCCCACCGTGTGCTTCCTCCATGGCTTTGGCCATTCCCTGTGGACAGCAGGTAAAAATGTTCATTTTGTCCATGTCATCCAGCTATCAGTCTCCATTCTGCCTAAACATCCCATATATACCAGGGCCAGGCAAGCAGTTCTGCACTGCTGGCAAATGTAGGGAGAGAGCTGACAATGTCAAAAGAGCAGGTTGAAGGCTGAACTTGGGTTTCTTTCTGGCTCTTCACTTGCACGGGTCCCAGACTCTGTGAGAAGAGGTTGGTGGGTGGCAGCTCCAGCACTGGCTGGGCTCCACACACAGCTGTGAGCACGGGACCAGGCATAGGGACGTGACGCCCACAGGCTCTGTGTCCTGCAGTGTGCAATAAACAAAAGAAACCCCCCACCAAAACCCACAGACTAATTAGGGTAGACATGTTGTCCCCAGTGTGAGGGAGTATTTCTTGGGTTCTGAGAACTGCCAAGGTTATAAAATCCAGATCTCCCACAGGGAGTTACATAGTCTCAACAAATTTCTCCTCCATCAGGGTTTTAACAAGAAAGTATCATCTGGTACTTTTAAGGAATACTGAGGATAGGAGAAACTAGTCCCTCTTTCCCCCCCCTTTTTTTTCTAATTTATTTTTTGGTTATAGATTGATGAAAAAGCAATTGGATGAATAACTGTATCATCTGTATTTTTCCCTGTCTTCTTTAAAATGTTCATAAGAAGATGGGAGTTTTTTCCATGCCTTTTAGGAGACTATTTCACAGAGATTTTGTCCTGTTTCTTAGCTCAGACTTGCCCTTCTGTCATTTTTATCGTGCTTCCCTTAGCATCACATTTTTATACACACAAAATAATTCTTTTCTCTCTGCCTGAACATAGTAACTATAACCCTAGTCACTTCTCAGTGAAGCTACATATATTTAGTTCATCATATTTTCTCATAAATCAATCTTTTCAACCCCAAAATCATTTTAGCTGCTCTTTGAGTTGTCTCCAATTTGTCTTTTTTTTTTTCCTACTAATGAGGTGGCCCAGAACTGAAAGTTGTATTCAAGGCAGGCTGCCACCAAAGTGATGGGAACCAGGATGATTTCCATTATCTGCTGTTTGACACAAAACTTCAAGTGAATACATTGCAAGAAAAAGTCTGCTCTTGCAAATGTAATAGCACTGAGAACATACACAATCTTTATGCTCTGCATTTAACAATGGGGATTCCAAGCATCTGGATTTTCTCAATTGTCGTATTTTTCAATCCTGAAACTTTGCCCATGAAAAAAGGGGGAATTTGGCCTTTTGGCCCTGATTCCAGATGCCAGTGTCTAGTTAGCTGAAGACTTAAATATGGGAGCTCTCAGAAGAACTGTTCACTTCTCTGTATTAATTAATTTAATTAAGCTGTAATTAATTTAGCAGCTTGCTCCACTGTCCCCCATTTGGAAGTATCAGGCCTACACCCTAGATGAGCTGAGATATTTTATTATTCATATGAATGAATGAACGGAGCAAGTAAGAATAAAATCAGAGCTTGATTTTCTTTAGTGTCCCTCCAGCTCTCCTGAGCTGATCACCACCAGGCAGAGGAGAAGTGGATCTCTTTATGTCTGTGCATGATTTTTGCTACAGGGGCTGGTGTACCCAGGAGGGGTCCTGTGTCCTACCCCTGGTGTGTAGCCCAATCTATAGGTCTTCCTCAAAGAAGATCCTGTTTGGACCAGAACAAATCACTGAGAAAAACATCCCATCTACATTCAAACATTTCCACTGGGGGGCTGTGTCCCCCAAGTCCTTGATCAAGCACTACACAATTACTGACCAATTAGTTAAAAAACAAGTGTCTTTTGAGTTGGCAGGCTAAAGTCAGTAATAAGGAGCATCCCATAGAAGTGCATCAGGCCTTTCTTTTGGCTGTGCTTGGCCAGCAGAGAATGCACTCACCACAAATTAGTCATCTTGGTACAAAAGACAGCACAGATTTTTCTGGAATTCAGATCTACACAAGACAGGTTCCAAGGCCAAAATCAGACTCGTAGCAGGAGTGAATCTATCCTATGCTCTTCTCTCTCCTCTCACAGGGTGTTGTCATTGCTTGCAAAACAGGGAGAGACTGGCGGATTGCACTAAGTGGACAGGACCCAGGGTTACAGCACTTGCCTGGAAAGATCAAGGTCTGGTTTTGCATTTCTGGCCCGGATTCTTTGTGGGAAGATGCCACTGAGTCCTGGATCCTCCTCCTGATACTACCCGAGGGTGCAGGTTTACATTACAACTGCTGTAACAGTGGCTCTGGCTATGAATGCCAGCGTCCAGGACTCTCTGTCCCTTAAATCCTGCCCTGCAGCAGGTCACTGCCTCCTTGCTTGCACTGGGACATCTAGAGGAGGCAATGAGCGGGTCCAAAGGCGAAGGTGGGCTCCAACCAGCTCTGCTGCTGAAGACCCATATGGGTCTGTGTGCAGACCCCTACCTTAGGGATAATCTTTCAGGTCTAACTCTCTTCCTTGAAACTGTAAAGGCAAAGTTATGTCCTATTTTCTGCAGTGTGTTATCAGGAAGACAGAGAACAGCAGAGGATTGAAACTGCAACATGCAAATGAAAAGCAAGCTCAAAACCACCACGACATTTCAAACTTACCCCTTCACAGAGGAAAGCTTGGACCGAGCCTTGTTCCTGACACCTTGCAGGACTCAGGCTTTCTTTTGCATTATCCAGAAGTCATGTTCCTCCTTGCCCTCCTGGAAATGCATCGTTCAGCTTCTGAAATCCTTCCTCAGCTCCAGCTCATGTCAGGTCACGGGCCCCAGCTCAAGCCAAGCTCTCCGCTTGAAGCATTTACTGATCCATTTTTATGGTACAGCCGTCACATAAATACAGCACCAAGTTCTCCTTCTGGCCGTCTGGGGACTTGGTAGCCAGTCTAACAGCCCTGTTATTTTGATGTTAAATAGAGCAGGAAGAATAGAGCAAAAACAAAAATCAAGGCCCAAACCAAACAAGGTTCCCCCCCACCGTAAAGAGGATTTCTAAAAATGATTTCCTTCCATCCACGTGCCGGCACGACAACGACCGCTCCCAGCTCCTCTCATCAGTAATGGCAATGAGCGAAAATCAATAGCAGGAAAGGAGGATCAATGCAAACAGAAATGGCAAGTTTTGTTTTAAAAGATTGTGGTAGAGGGGTTTTAAAAAATGATGCCATCTGTGGTATTTCTCTACATCGACAGCATGCACCGCGGATAATGCCAGCCCCACATCAATAGCATCTGCTAATGCCTCTTTCCGAGCGGCGTAATCAATCCTGCCCAGCAGGCCCCGGGGTGGAAACGGAGGCTCACAAACTGTGCCTGCCATCTGCATCCCCCCTGCCCTCACCCCAAACCTGGCCATCCTCACCCAAAGAATCTGGTGAGGCCACTGCTCAAGGAGCGGGGCAGAACCAGTCGTAGGGGTCTCGTCCTGCAACGGTGCCGAAAACCACCAGTTACTTCTTTTGCTGGAACGCAACCAGCGGTTTCCTGCAACCATCTTTGCACGCCTGTCCCCAACTGGGACAATGTGGCTCCTGTGCCATGGAAAACCCCATGTGCCTGCCAAGGCCAGGCTGGATGGGGCTTTGAGCAACCTGCTCTAGTGGGAGGTGTCCCTGCCGTGGCAGAGGGGTTGGAACTCAATGATCTTTAAAGTCGATTCCAACCCAAACCATTCTATGATTCTATGAGGATGGTCACCCAGGGACCCCAGCATGTCCCAGAGCTGAGCTGTTGCTGTGCTCTGGGATGGGGCTGGGCAAGTGCATTTTGTTTTGTCACTGAAATATTTAAGGATGTTTTCAGCACTCCCAGGGATGACAATGAAGGGTGCAGGAAATGCCTGACCACACTATTGAGGTCACGCAGCCCTGTGGTACCTCTTAGCTCTTACCCCAGGGAGAAAGCCTGCTTGATGTGGCTCTTGCAGAAAAGTTTTGCCTGTTCCTTCTACAGGAAGCCTCTTGAAATCTGCTGAGGTTTGAGGTACCACCCAACTGTCAGCCTCACCCACCATAAAATTCCCATTTTTCTGCTAGAACATTTTCTTTGCATGAGCTGGGTGTGTGCTGGGCAGCAACAGGCGTGCTGGGAGCGTGGTGTCTGTCACGCCAAGCAGCAGCCTCTACATCCCCAAACCCAGACTCTCCAAAAACACTTCTCTAATGTTGCAGTTACGGGTGATTCCTTTGAATCTGCTAATAAAGATCACCGGGTAGCTGCAGAATGGAGGTGGGACAGGAGCAAATGCATCTTCTCTTGGGGCTGTATGGGCCTTCAGCATGAAGCCCTTCAAGCACCCATAAGGGCTTGCCAAAGTGTAATGGAGATTAGGATAAATCAGGTAAAAGAAAACCAGGTCAAAACACACATACTTGATAGATAATCCCAGTTTATGGAGGAACTGGTCTCATCTGATATCCCTTCCTACAGAAGCACTAGGCTGGGGCTCTAGGGAAGGGTGAAGCCATAAAGTCCTTGTGCTGAAGGGAACTTTTCACTTGGATTGAAAGGGATGGCTTTTCCCTGGAGTCCACAACACATTTGACAAATGACATAATTTAAGAAGAAAAAAGTTTTACTTATTGTAGACCTGAAAACAGGGATTTCACTTTGACATCCATTTTTAGCCAGATTGTGAGCATTTATTGCTTTTTCCCCACGTACAGATAAAGCAAATGCTCCCTTCAGAGTTGTTTGCTCTCAGTAGTGCAGAGCCAAGCAGTTGTTTTAATTAGAAGGTTTTCTATAGACAAGGGCATTTCCCTGATACCTTTCCTGCGTCAAGACTGAACAGAATGGGAAACAATGCAAAAATTGCCGAGAGCTATCCGTGACAACAAATACAGCCCAAAATAAAGGGAAACCTGGCCAGGACCTGACCCAGAGCCCAAGCACCTGACCACACCTCACCAGCAGCATCATAAATGGAAACCTCTGTCCATCCAACACGCAATGGGGTGGTCGCAATCTCACTGCATATCCCTGGTAGCAGCATTGCAGCAGTTATAGGCAATCCACGACCTTAACAGTCCTGTTACTGCCCAAGGACCATTTTGGCACTTGCCAGAATTTGGGAAAAATGGAGCAAAAAAGGAGAAGGAGAATGATGTGGTGAACTTGGTTAGATAAAGTTTCATTTGTCAAAGAACGGTTGAGGAAAAAGGCTGATGTATTCCAGCCTGTTGTATAGTCTATTACAGAACCAATCTATTTTTGTTCTGCTATTATGCCATGGAGAATTCATCTCTCTGCAACAGTAGAAGCGATAAAGGAAAAAATTGGCCCTTTTCCTGTAAATCAACTCCAGTACTTTGGGGTGAGTTGCACTTGCTTCCCTCGCAGCTGAATCTAAGACTGTATATTCCCAAAGGAACTCCGTAGTGGAAGCCAAGGTGCTCTTGAAGATCAAGTGCAAAACTCAATGACCCGGGACAAGAGAACAAGTCTCGAAAATAATCAGCCTGAGCTGGCATCTGAACCGCAAAGTAAATCAAACACTTGGAGCTTTGAAAAGTTCAAAAGGCTTTAAAAAAGATAAAATCACTTTCCACTGAGCTTCTATTTAGAGTCTTGATTTTTTTTTTTTTTTTAAATACAAAGAAATATTTCCAGGGAGTTGCTACAAATTCAGTGTCATTGTTTGGAAGAAGAAAAGGCCCAAATTCTCCATCTAAGAGGAGGACTGAACCTCTAGATGCTGGAGGACACGAAACCTTTGATGACAGCCAAGATGTGAGCATTCGATGCATCCCCTATCAGAGGCACTGCCATGCACATTGAGATGTGGTTATGCCTTACAAGAACCATCTTGAAACAACTCAAAGCAAAAACAAGTACTTTGCATTCAACCCATTTGTGCAGTGATATCAAAAAGATTTTTGCAGTGAGAGCAACAAATGAAAAAAAAAAGAGCTTGGAAAATGTAGACTTTTTTTTTTTTCTTTCTTTCGTGTCACTGGCAGGGGCCTCAAGGATGGGCATGGACCCCAGTCCACCACACAGTGACTCAGGGTGGCCAAGATGCTTAACCCTGGAAGATATGTAGAGATGCACCTTCTGCTGGCCAGCAGCTGCAAGATGCACACCCTGGACTTCAGGGAGACCTAAGGAACAGCTCTTTGCCCAGAAATGCAAGGACAGGGTAGGACCGTGCCAGGCTCGTAGATGCTTCTGTCCCTCACTGCTGGTAATGAGTCTCCCACGGGACGCAGCGGCAAAGACCCTCCCAGGACAGCCTCCTCTCTCACTTACTGCTAGAAAACAAAAAAACCACATTGCCTCTGCCCCAGGAGAAGACAAACAATAGCAGGTCAGTGTGGACAGACAAGCGGGGGAACCGAAAGAAATGATATGGGGCTTTGGTAAGAAATCGCAAAGCAGTGATACCAACACCCCAGTTCTCCAACCATGTCAGGCTGCTGTAGGTGTGCAAGGCAGTATCTCAACAACAGAGCCCCTGCAGCCCCCAGAAGGTCAGCCAGAAACCACAATTCGACTGCCTCTGGGGCTGCGAGGGGGTGTCCGGGGCCGGCCGAACTGAGGGCCCTGGGGATGGCACAAGCCTCGAGTCCTTGCTGGTAACCCAAGAGGCCCATGATGATGGTAATGGGCATGGCTCAGATGCCAGCCCTGCACCATGAGCCAGATAGTCAGGGAGAAACCTCCCCGAGGAGCTGCAGTCCTTGGTCCCATGTGGGGTGACTATTTATTGACTGTTGGTAATTCAATTCTTGGGGGGAAAAGGGGGAAAAGCAACCAAGAATCCGAGGGTTTTGGAAGAGACACAGGTTCTCATGTTCTGGCCTTGCTGCTCACAGCCTGGGAGATGATTTTGGTGAGAGCTGCTGGAGCCTGAGGCTGTTTCTTATATCTCAGGAGATACTTTTTGAATATTTTTGTGAGTTGACTGGGTTGTAGCATCCCAATTTGCATTGCGGACATTTAAACTTCTGCTCTGTGTTTTCCATTTTTTGCTTACAAACATTTTGTGGAATGAAAACAGGCGTTTTTGAGCTGCACTAATTTTAATCTAATTTCAGACAGCTTGGTAAGGTAAGGTCAGTGTTCTGTCAATGACAAATTTAATGAAAATAAAGGTCCAGACACCAAAATGTTATGGAACTGGATAAGGCTTTTTGACTGCTGTCATTACAATTGATAGTTCTATTCAGTCACTTGAAATTTTATTGATTTTTTTTTCCAAGCACTCCACCTTAAACTTATTTTTCATTTGAAGAAATCAATACTATGGATCCTTTGACACAAGGCATGCAGCATTCTGCCACAATATGTATTTCATGATGGAAGGAGCTGGGATATTTTTTTTTCTGCTCATATCTTTCATCATGAAAGTAAACTGAAAATCTCAGTTACTTATGAAAATACAGATCTGGAGAAAAATTCCTGCCCTTGATTCTCTGCACTAGATCACCTGTGCTGTTCTCTGCCATGGAGATTTTTTTTTCTTCCCCAAAGCCCTGCTGCTGGGGAAAGGCAGAGCTATGAATGTGCGATGAGGTTCATCTAACAGTTCTGGTAAGTGGAAATTTTTTTCTTCTTCTTCTGTCTGTTTCTCTCCCTTGATTTTTTCTCAATTCTGCTTTCCTGGGCACAGGTGGAAAATCTTGTTTTGCAATTTCATCAATAGAAGGGAAAAAAAAAATGGGTTTTGCATGGGCAAAGGGCTCTGGGCTGGAGCATTGGGTAACGACCTGCTGCAAAGGCAGATGCGCTCCGGGTCAGGGTACACGATGGGTAAACAAACACATGGGGCATTGAAGCCTTATCAGGGATAGGTCTCCAAGGAGCTCCCTGGTGAGACTGAGGGTGGGCGAGGATCCTGGCCCACCAGGGACACCAGTTTGTTGACTGTGGGGATCTGCACCACCTCCTTCTCCAAAACCACACTTTCAAGCCCACCTACGGCAGCCCTGGGCTGGCCTTTCAACACCCACCCGGCCATGCCGTATCGAGAGCACGGACAGATTGCATCATGTGAGCTCAGGTGACTCAGCACCAGTAAAATCTTTGTTTTGGGGCAAAATGTGAGCAGCAGCAGCAAATGTTGCCCTTCATTAACAGCCTTGAGCTCTGATGGTCACCTTTGCTCTTCCCGTTTGATGAATGAGGAACAGATACCCAGTTCCTAACTTTCACATCATGTCTCCATGCTACATTTTTCCTAGTAAATGTATAATTTTCAAAGCCTGATCTGTGCCTGAATAATGCCCACCACCTTCCTCTGTCAGGAGAGCTCTAGGGAACAGAAAGAGCACAGTCAAATCCCTTCTCAGCCCGAAGGAGAGGACCCTTTTGGTCAGATGAGGTCCTCAGAAACACCCTGTACTCTGGATCAAACCATCTTTCTGACTGATAAATAATTTAGTTCTGGGTGTTATGAAACTCTGGCTTTTTATGAGTATAGAAATTTATTACAAGTACAGAAAGTCTCACCTTTATAAATAATTAAAGTTGGTTACACACAATGACTTTAGTGAATGATCTGAAATTTAAGTGAAAAAAATGGAGTCCCTCTTTTTCAGAAAAAAAAAAGAAAAGCGAGGGAGTGATAACAACGTAAGAGCATATAGGAGGGGGGCAAGTGGACTACATCTTTCTTCTAAGTATCTCTGACCCAACGGATTTGTGACTATAGCTCTGTAATTTTGAGGTAAATTAATTCAGTTTGGAGAGAAGCAGGAGAGGATGAGGGAAGCTTGCAGTCAGCATTCGTATAGGTGCAACAGGTATAAAAAGACAATATCCAGCACCCATATCTTATTACATCCACCACTAAACCAGAATGCTATTAGCAGTCGGGGCACAACAGAGAACGGGAGGGGAGATAAAGAAAGAAAAGAAATCAGGATTGATGTTCTCGTCCTGTTTTTGTTATCTTACAGAAAACAGCAGCAGAATACAAATCAACCCATCCCATGTACAGGAGGGTGGGATCCTTTGAGACACTTGGTTTATGGCTGAAATAAATTTAGTCGTTGGGGGATGAAAGGCTCTATAACTGTAAAGAAAACCTAACCTTTTGCATGCTTTTTTTTCCTCCAGTCAAGAGCTTTCGGAACAGAGAATGGTGTGAAGGGAAACGCCAACAGTGGCTCGGCTAAGGATGGTCATGATTTTCCCCTTAGCAGAAGAAATGCTCAGATAGATTTCTTCCACTCCTTTCATGGCAACTCCTTCCTGGAGATGACAGCAAAATGGCTCATAAGGAATGGTTACTCATTTGAGAAAAAAAAAAAAAAGAAAGGAAAAAGTTTTTTAAAAAATATTTTAAAAGGGAAATGAGCTGGCTAGGGAAAAGTATGTGGGCAAAAGTGGAAAAAAAGTATGTTTTCAAGTTTCAGCAGAGACTGACAGTCTGTTTCTTTCCAGTCTGTAGTTCTCCACCTGAAAACACAAGTTTATGCGCACTACAGACACAATCAGCATCTGTTACACTTCTGAAGGAGTCTGCATCATCCTGAGAACATACAAACACAGCAGGCACCAGGCTGGTGAAGTGATCCCACTGTACCACCACCATCTCCTGCTCTGCGCTGGCGGCATTGCCAAGTTATTTCCCACATTACAATTCACCTTGAAAAGCAGGAGAGATTTCACAGCTATCTATAGACTGGACACGGTAGCAAGAGCTGCAGTTGAACTGAAAAACTCCCTGACACATTCCCTTTTTCATGTCTCTTCTAGATTAACATACTATTCGGACAACTTTTCAGGCTTGTGCCCTTTGCTAGAATATATCGATTTGCAAGGTAGAGTCAAGAAATGAGTCGTTATTATGATATCACTCATAAGTACAGAGCCCGTAAATTTCCATCATAGCAAATATCCCGGAGAAACTGGGATTCTTGGGGTTTCCAAATACATTGTGGCCAGATGGTGATTTCTCTGCAAAATCAAACCACACTCCAAAGCGAAGGGCACTTTTCAGATCGGTGATGAAATTCTTAATTATGCAGCATCAACCACAGCAGTACTAGGGAGAAGCAAATTCACTTACAAATTATGCACATACATCAAAAGCACCCTCTGTTTCAGAGACAAATGCCCAATCAATCTGATCTATTTTGCCATCTACAGCAGACGCTGCATCAGGCTATTTTATAACTATAAATTTTAATATCTCTTTTCTCAGTAGAGTCAGTCAACTTGTGATTATCCAGGCTCGGGGAGGGAGCTGAGCTAACCCAAATAAAGTAAAGCACAGTCAAACAAAACCAGTGTAAATCAGCTTGTGAAAACAGATGTTTTGTTTTCTGTATTAATCTTAGTGAAAACTGGAGTGACAATGTAAAAAAAAGGTCAACAACAGGAATGAAAGTGGTTTATTTTTGGTGTAACACGGTTCATTCGCAACTGGATAATCTGCCCACACATAATTAAAAGTTGACTGTGTCTGTATTGTGAGCGAGGCAAAAGATTCAGGCAAAAATCAAAGTTGATTTTGTTTCAGTCTTTGCTAGGACTCTGCTGCCTGCTCCAGGTGATGGATTAAGACGGAGCTGGGATGCAATTCACAGCTCTGTCCCCTGGGCAGCCTTTCGGGAGAAAGGAGAGCAGCAATGGAACAAGTGTAATCCTGATTACTTGGCAAAGTGTAACATGCTTCCAAAACACAAGGGGCAGGGCCACAGACAAGGGTTTAAATAAAACCAGCTTGTGAGAAAAAGATCTATTGCTAAGTTGAAGTGGAAGCTGCAGGCAGTGCCCAGCTGGGTGGGGAGGACAGACCAAAGGCGATGGTTTCACCAGAACTGGATCAAAGCGACCATCACACAGCTCTTCTGGTGCTATGGTGTGCACATATAGGAGAGGCAGATAATGGTTAGAAGAAATTCTGGACGTTCAATAATCATCCTTTTCTGTACATTCAATAATCATCCTTACAGAGATTTGATTCCCTATTACATTGTTCTGAATGATATTAGAGGTAGCACACAGAATAAAGATTGGGCTCCCTCATTCTTTTATGCCTCTAAACCCAGCTGGAATGCTAGAAAACAATAAAGCTCCTTTATTTTTTTTTTTTTTCCCCTCTCTTTACTTAAAGGAAAAGGTGCTTAATAGCAGTTTGAAGATTAAGAAGGAAATGGGTATTTAAAAAAGCAACATATTCTCTTGGGTCACTATGAAAAGCTGTTTCATTATTGCCTAGAACCAATGGAAATAAAGCCAGCATGTCATCAAATCCTTAATTCGGCATTAGATCTAATTGAATCTTTTGCATCTATTTTTAATGAGCAGCTCGTTTGTTTAATGTGATGGCTACATAATTATGAGTATGACTTTGTTCTCTACTTGGGACATATTGGTTCTAATGCGGTGATATATAATTACTATCTCTCAAGGAATTATAAAAAACAGGCTGCCAAGCTTAAAATACAGTGACTTATTCCTTGCCCACTGGACTGACGAACCTGCACCCCGTGTCCCTGTGGGACCAAACCTTTCATCTCGCGTTTCTTCATCAGCATCTAGCACCACATCTGTGTATGGAAACCAGCCCCATACCCGCACATGCAAATGTATTACTGGGTAAGGCTTTCTATAAAAAGAATTAGAAGCCTCACATTAAATGTGCAAGAGCGAGCAATCGGAACGAGGACGCAATCCAGCTGTTGAAACGGCGGCACACATCAGGAATACACATGTTTTCACAGAAACAGTATCTCTGTTTTCCTTGCAACCCTGTCACCCTCCTTCTGTCTACTCCAGCGCCCAGAAACGGCTTTAAGATGCCACCAGGATTCCCACCGGGGTCTGCCTGTCCCAGCTTCTGTCCCCCAGGCCCATGGTTCCACACGCTGTCCCTGCCACATGTCACCGCTCAGCACCTTCTCCTCCGCTCTGCTCCGGCAGCTGACGGGAGTGGAGGTGAAGGAATTATTGCTGGCAATAACGCCTGCAGCAAACCCAGGCTTCTTGCCACTCTTTGTTTTAACCAAACACACTCCGTACAAAGGGATCAATCACCTGTAAGGTCTCCCCCCAGCCCTCAGGCTGAAGAGCAGCTCCCGAGACCCGCGTGCCTTTCTCACGGCTGTGGGTTTTGCCTCGTAACGCTTCAATCACAGGCGCCTGCTCCCCCATAAAATTAATAAAACCCCTCAAAGATGCAAATAACAAACCTTCGCCCTCAAGCCAACCCCGCCCCACAGGGAACAGCCTATGCTCCTTTGATTTGTCCTTTTTAACTAGTACCAGTATTTATGTTTTCCCTAAAAATGGCTTTCCCAGTATTTTTAGGGAAGGGCAGTGCCTTACCCTCGCACCAGCCCCGAGCATGAAGGGGTTACCCGGCCATAAACGCTCCACACAGCGGGGCTGAATGCAGGTAATTTCTCACCCAGCCAATTTGCCATTCTCTCTCTTTATGCCATTACTCTTCCCTTCGGTGTAAGCCTCCCTCACACGCGACCCCATCAATAACGCTGAGCCGAACACAGAGCTTTGTCTCAAAAAACCAGCCATGGAGCCTCTCTGCTCTCTGCTTAGCCAGCTCGTGCTTGAGCAGAATGACCATTTGGGGGCTGGTGGTCATAAGGGACCCCCTTAAAAAATGCACAGTTTTCTTTAATGAAGTATCCTACCTACTCCGTTCCTGGGCTTTGGCAGTGGCACAAGTTAATTGCAGAGCATTCAGGGAATAACATCACTCCGTTGATATGAATAACTGCAGAATTACCATTACTTCCAGCAGAGCTACAGTGCAGTCCCCACAAATAACTACACAATTGACTTATATAAATCCTGTTATTGTCCTTCAAATGTTTTCTAGATAACAGGAGCCATCATTACAAGGGATTTCATAGCCACGCATTATCAAAATTAAAGATTTATAGTTCAGCCAAAGTCAGAAATCTCATTGACATTACTGAATCAGACCTTGCTACTTTATTCACACCAGATAAACCCCATGTAACTCATGCAACTTCTTGCCCAAATGAGGTAAGAGGGATTTAGCCAGTGAAACACCACTGGATGTTCACAGCTTCGGCTTTCTTATGGATTTGCACAAATGGTAACCCAAGGAACAACCGGCACAGTAGCTTCACATCTTTGGACAGGAGAACTAGTAGATCACTCCAAGCCAGGAAAAATCTTATATGGATTGAGAGTGCAAATGTCTAAGGGGAAAGAGGGCTGACAAAAGCCATTTTTACTGTTCTCATTATTTTCTCCAGCTTAGAACAACACTACAAGAGACATTTTTTTTTTAAAGCTGCATATTTTGTCCTTCCAGGCAGGCAGAGAACAGGAGGAGGAGAAGGGACAGCACAGACTAAACCACTAACTTGGGCTGGCAGTGAAACATCACGCTCAGATGCCTGAATAACCCACAGTGAAGAGAAGATTAGACAAATGAACAATAAAACTGACTGTTCCATCTTGTCCTCAATGGATGGGAAAGTAATGAAAATCTCATGAAAGATAAATGGTAAAGTTAGTTTAAAATGGGTTTAATGAAAGTAAAAGAGGATGATTGTTCATTCCAGGCTGCTGATTTATATTTTCTATATTTTAGTCCTCATAACCAAGTTCTGTCTCTTTTAATACAGGGTTACACGTTCAGTCAAAATCCAAGCAGCTTTTAATACTTTGAAGGAACACAATGCTGCATTTTGAAAGATTAGCAAGGGCGTCCTGGCTGGATCCTTGCATATTAAAAAGTGATCTTCAAACCCAAGTTTTTCTTGTGGGATGGGGGGATGGGGAATAATTCAAACCATCACTCCCTTTTTTTTCTTCCATTGAACTTGGTATAATATAATATTATACCAAACTTGCAACAAAAGGAATGAAGGTTTATAAAGAATTAGCTACAAAATGAGTGGCTCTTGTGAAGATGAAACATGCTCCAAAATTAGCTGAGGGTTGCTTTTTTAAAAAAAAAATTCTATAGTCTTTGTCTTTCAGCTGCTCACAGATTCTAGAAAGTATGAGCTAATTTTTCCCACTTCTTCCTCTCAATATTTTTCCACAGTATAAATAATACATAACAACAACAATATTGGTTTTATTCAGAAAAAGGGGAATCTGTCTTGGTGTCAGAGCCAGGCTGGAGGCAGCCACATCATGGATGGCATTACGCACCGCGACGAAACCCTCATGTTACACAGCAAGGACCACAAACCAGCAAACCCATCCTTGGCTGGATGAGCTGGAGGAACACCAGTAAAGGGATGCATAGGGATGCATGACCTTTTTGATGGGCAAAAATAAGCAAAAAGCCCTTTATAAAGCAGTAGGCATGATACACACACCGCCTTGCTAGTGACTCAGCACCGAAACCCAGCCTCTCCTAGACCCGACCAGATAGCGCAGCCTCCTGTGACTCATCCCCAAAACAACAGTGAGGCTGCCAAAAGGCGAGTGGGGTGCTGTGACAAAGGTAAAATGCACCATTGTTCAGGGTAAGACCGACCCACCCGCTTCCCATAGGAAATGGAAGCAATTTTAGTTCACCACTACTGACCTGGGCTGAACACAGCCTTGGGAGCGAGCGGGTCTTCATCTCTGCAGGGCAGATGGGGCTGCTGCAATGGCTAGCCAGGAGCCAATTAGCTAATAATAACAAGCTAATAAGTAATAGTAAATGGCCAATTGGCTAGTAAGTAATTTAAAGCACCAGGGCCCCTGTCAGCTCCCTGGCTGCAGTGAGAGGGTATGGATCCAGATCTCTGTAGACTGACAGCAATGTCCTTGATCCTTTTAGCTGCATACATAAGTAAACAAATAAATCACACACACACTTTCTTTCAGAAATGGATGGGAATTTTCCACACAACAGCCAAGAAGCAGCCCTCTACAGAAGGTTTCCTCCCGTCCATGTCCCCAGGACTCCTACATAATATAGGATCCTGCTCCCACCTCTGCTCACATCTCTAAGTCTCCTCCGCCAGGCTCTGCTGCCATAAAGCAGCTGCTCGTGCTAAGTGACTTTCTGCACCAGCGGTCTTCTCATGAGCAACACTGATTTTTCTTTCCTTGGCAACTGAAGATGCAGGGTCTGACTTCAGTCAATTGATTTTGATGGGGATTGCATCCACTTGCAGAGGGAGGAATTGGATGCGCCGAGGGTGTCTCAGTCCCTGAATGAACAATTGTACTAACAGCAAGGACGCAAAGGCAACAGATTTCAGGCTGTCGCAGGTAGCAGTAACAGTCAATCACCTGCATGAAATGACTGTGTTACAGTAAATCCTCCCGCTCTGTGGAGTGAAACCATCCTGTTCCCGGCCTCTTCAGAGTCAAAGAAGCAACTCGTTCCTTGATGAAACTCAGCTGGCCTTTAGCTTCCCGTGGGAGCATGTTGCACTGTAACTTCGTGATCCATGATCAAAATGAAGGAACGCAGCCTTGGCAAAGCAAGTGTGTTTAGATGTAAATTCCCCTGGTGCCCGCTCACCGCTCTGCACTCTTATTCTGAGGCATTAGGGTTTATACACCACGAACTGCTTTTGTTGGGTGTATATTTCTGTGGTAGCTCGATCATTCAGCCAAAACCTCAGTCCCGTTCCAAAGCTGTGGCAGAGGACCTCCCAGATAAGAGCCCCACCACAGCCCCATGCAGTGAAGGTGACCCCTGCCCTGTGACAGTCATGCCGGGCTGTGGCACAGTGTTATGGTTTGAGAAAACCCATAACAACCTATTGTCGTTTAGGCAATTATTCTATCACCCGATGACCCCTCCTCACGCGGAAAGGGGAATCGGGGAACACAAAGAAACAGAAGGGTTGAAATATAAACGGATTTAATAGACTAAGACTAAATAATTAACAATAACACTAAAGAACCAATATTAATCCCGATACTGATGTAAGATAGACAAGAATTATACTCAGCCAATTCTATCAGCAGGAAGCTGTGCACTCCCAGCAGTGGACACCAAATGGCGGACACTGCCAGCACAATGGCTTCAGGAGGAAGGGAAGGCCTCAGGGTTCCAGCACCAGGGCAAGGAGTTGTCTGGACAGCCACCATTAAGGGAGAGAGAGCTACAGAGCAAACTTTTCTAATTTATATTGAATGTGAAGTTCAGGGTATGAAATAATCCTGTTGGTCAGCCTGGGTCAAATGCCCAGGCCTTGCTCCTCCTTCTCCCTGCACCTGGCGAGGCTCAAAACCACTAAGACTTTGAATCCCACACAGCCTGGCTGGCTATAAAGTAAATATTTGCACAAATTCAGACACTAGAGTCTTCTAAAAGTGCAATTTTCCCCTGTGTTAGAAGAAAAGTTAGTCCTGTGTCTCTCAACCCAGGACACACAGCCACATCCCAGCTGATCAACAGATGTGGAGAACTTGGCCATGGGTGTCCTACTGCCCTGTGATGGGTTTCTGGACACTTTTAACCCTAAAAACACAGTGGTGCAACCAGGAGGTTCTCGTGCACCACAAGCATGGCAGCCAGTTGGGTGCCCTCTTCTGCGGCCCCTTCCAGCTCTGCGGGTTTTCCTCCTTGGAGCAGGAGGAGTAAATATATTACCTACCGTGGCAAAATCCAGAGAAATAAACACAGACGCTTTTCAGGCCCCAATGAGCAGGGCACATCTCTCCCCAGAGAATAATCTCCCAGAAATCAACACATAACATTGAAAGACAAATGAGAATGAAAAGGCCTCTCAAATTTAATAGCCTCCATGAATTACACTGCCTTTCGTCTACATGGACTGTCACTCTTTCCATTAAAGAGTCACTGTCATCAGTAATCCATTTTAAGATTTATAGACGTGGAGATTTATAGACTTACTGTTCTTATCTGCTTTTTTTCCCCATGCATCTCCATGGGACCAAAAAAGGTGGGATTCTATCCAACACCTCTGCCCTGCAACTGAAAATGTAAACTTGTGATGGGATGGCAGGATTTTGAAGCGGATGCCAACAAAAGTAATAAAGCTGATAAGGATAGCAAGGATGATAATGTAGTGGGGGAGAAGGGGGAACGATGACAAGGACAAGAAAGGATAAAAGATGAGCAGGAGAAAATAAGACAGGGATAAACCAGGTTTTCATTTATTTTTCACAGATTCTCACTCTATAAATTCCATAATTTCCTGAAAGAAAGAAAATAATTAGGTTACTTTTCCTCTTTGGTCTTTTTTTTTTACTGAAGAGAAAAAAAGACCTGCATCCTTGAAGTGAATATATTCAGATCCAACTTTTGCATCCAGGAAGGCCAATTTACAATTCTCACAATAAAGAATATACTCAGGTGGGAGTATACTGACATTACAAAGTCTCTTCAAACAGCTAGAGGAATTTTAGTATAAATGAGCCTCAAGCTACCTGCTTTGCATATTTTTATCTGATTCTAGTGCAGTTGCACAGTTTGTTCTGATAGTAATTGAATACCCATATGTGGATTAATACCTCCTGCACAAAAGAATTTGAATATGTTCGTGCTGCTTGAAACTAGTCTGTTTGCATGTGCAACTTGATACTGGGTAAAATTGCAAATACTTACGTGACTTAGAAATCAAAGTACTATTCAAAAGCCTCTAACTCATTCAGAGCCTGGTTCTGGGATATGTGTGTGTGTATGTGTGTGAGAAACAGATCTACTTATCCTCACTCTATTATTCCATGTATTACACTGACAGCAGGTAGTGTTCCAGGCAACTCTAAAAATGTAGCATTGGACAAAATTCCTTAGGTAACCTTTAAAATCTCTGTTCCCACTACGTACTGCTTGGTATTTTTGTACGTGCTTGTCTGTAAGGAGAACTAGGACAAATCTTTTTCTGAGTTTTGTTGCTGTGTGAAAGAAAGCTGCTGCATTTGCTGAGGTACCGAAGAAAATCCTTTGGTACAAATGGCTATGGTGTAAATCAATGGAAGTCTGCAGGCAACACTATCCGTGTATATTAAAAATAAGGCTCTCTTCCCAAATGCAAATTTGCTTAAAGAACACTGAACTGTGGGGACTGAATGCGTAATGCATTCTAATTAGCTTCCTCTTAATCATAGCTATTACCACAGGCTATCGTCATATTGGAAGCTGTGTCTGTGCTGATCCTCTACAACATGCACATATGACGGCTGTCAAAGTAATTATCAGCAGAAATTTCACCTTCTATTTGTATTTTCTAGTTGGAGACAGAGAGAAACTTCAGTGGTGGATTAATTTTGCTGGGCTCTCGGGGAAAGGCAGAACAGTGCTAGGACTCATTTTAATATCGATCCTACTCGAGCTCTTCAGCAGATAGGGTTATGACCCATGAATTCAAGAGCTGGCTTCCTGCGCTCTTATGTATTACAGAGGAAGGAAACCACGAAGCCAAAGCTGTTAGAGACTCCTCCTTGAACAAATAGTTTCCTAAATAAGTGCCCTGGGCTTATTGCCTTTAATGACCCCTTGGTTGAATGTCATTAATATGCATGTATTTTTCTCCCAACAGCATTGTTCTCTTGCAAAATAGTTTCTGCATCAGGTTTTTCATGCACACCACCTTTTGCTTGGCGCAACAGCTATTTGAGAAACAAAATTCAACAGGGCAGAACTGTAAATGATAGCAGTATAGTGTATTTACCTGTCTCGTCCCGTTTTTAAGGTGACACTGAACAGAGGCCACTTCATGGAGCAACATCACTGTGGGGACCTCACAAAGAAGTAGGGTGCTCATGTACAGCCAAATTCTTCCCCTCTGGGAAGCACCTTGCTGTATTTTGAGCACCACAGGAATGTTTGTGGTGTTCCATGAGCTAAGAAAATGTAGAATAGTAGAGCAGTAATGTAGCGTAGAGCTTCTCGCTCACTCTTCCAACACTCCTACATCAGGAGGGCTGTCTGTGGTGGCCTCCTCCTCCTCTACTTAAAGGCAGCTGTTTGAAAGTGCACAAACTGGCAGTTAGGGCATCTTCCCAAACCCATGGATCTCGCAGATCTGGAAGAAAAGGGGATACATAGTACCTGGAAGCACAAAAGTTATCTGTACCTGCTCCAAAGGTGCTTTCCAGTACAACCAGCACCTGCACAACCTGCTGGAACCCGAGGAGCTCCTCGCTGGCCACCCTGTTGTGCAGGTGAAACAGTCGGACACTTCAGTGTTCACCGTTGAACACTTCCCACTCGGATCCGCAGCAGCAGAAGAGGCTGGAGCAGTAGTTTGGCAAATGACCTTCCTCCTTCCCCATCTCCCTCACTTCAAATACTCCAAGTCTCTGGGCAGAGCCAGTCGTGTCGGACACCCGGGGGGGAGGGAGGCACAAGGGAGGCAGCAGCCTCTGTGCCCCCCCGAGACCTTACATAAAAGCGCCTGTAATCAGGTATAAATACATCTGCAAACAAAGCAGATGATTGAAAATGCCATTTCACAGCCACCTGGCAGTGGTTGCCACCCTGACAGGGAGCAACATCAGACAGTGGCAGAGCCCAAGCCTCATTTTTTACATACACATCCCCCCTACTTTAGGTAGTGATTTAGAGACCAGAGGAACGACTTGACAGTTTAATATTTAAACAATTTGTTTCATGTTTAGACCATCATGTTAATGATCTGTGTGTCACAACAATAATCAAGTGGGGTGGAAACTCACTTGCAATTAGCCACTTCTCCTGTCACAGCCTATAGCATATCAGGCCCTTGGTTTCTAATTTTAGCCAAATGCTCTTTTAAAATCCAATTTACATTCTGTTTTCCCCCCAAAAGCCACAAATACTTGTCTTCCCCATGGCTCTATATATAAAGCCTCATGATTGACAAGAGACGAGCCTGTGACAACCCCTGCTGCAGAGCTGGTCCCTTCCCTTCTCCAAGACTATCCACCCTCGCAGCTCCTCATTCCCCCGCCGAGATGCCCAGACAGCTGTGGTCCTCTCCCTGCTGTCCCTAGAGAAAAACATTTCATTTCTGGGTACCACGCTGAGCAAGATACTTGCCAACCCCTCCTGGCTTCCGTCCACGCACCACAGAGTGTCCTAAAAATGCTGACGGAAGACACTGTTATTTCAAAAATTTGGGTACTCATTAGGGAAAACAGAGGCAAAGCCATAAAATTATATATCCAGGCTGCATTTGAACTATTCAAGTGATGAGAAAATAGCCTGAGTGGTCCTGCTGCTGCTCCACAGCCCTTACTCAAAACCAGATTTAGGCCTCTTGCACTAAAATACCCTCCTCTTGCCTCTTTATTCTCCCTCTTTAATAATCTGCATTGTGTTGGTATTAATCCCAGCTAGAGGCCTGTTGTGCTGGAGACTGTGCATACAAAGCCAAGACCAGCGCCCTAAAGAGGTTTAAACCTCACTTTAATTTTGGTGCAAATTATGTAAAACAAAGCATTCGCAGCACTGTTCAACAAGCTGGGGAATTTCTTCGGGAATTTCTTCAGGAATTTGTATCACATTGAAAAACGGAGTTGGACTCTCTTTCTTTAAATAAAAGCAAAACAATAACCTCACCAGCAACAACAGATTGCACCGACAGTAACCTGCATCATTTTTACAACAGCAGAGTTTCTGACGGATCGTGCTGCGCGTATCAAATCTCAGCTCTGCTGTGGTGGGGACCCGAGGAACACCATCCACAGCACCGTGCTGCCTTGCACCTCTTCAACATCTTTATTAATGACGTACAGCCGAGCCCCTGCCGCTCGCTGGCACCTACTGCCAGATTTATGGCTAACTTCCAGCACCTTTCCTGCTACTCTTAATTTATTATAACGACAGTGTTCATACATGAGCGTTTCGTGTTAGGGAGACAGCACCGCGTCCGGCACCGTTAGAGCAGATGAAGCTTATTAAAGCCCTACCAGTTTGGGCAGCCAGAGTCTCAGGGAGGCGACTCTCTCCCAGCTAACAACCTGCAAAGTTGCTTTTTCAGCCCTTGTAAAGTGGAAGTTGCTTTTTTTACTCTTTGCAAAGTGCTCATCATGGTCGTAAGAGAGTAGTTTGCATCTGGCCACTGGCTCTTGTGAGGCATCCCCTGGAGGGTGGCTGCAAAACGCTGTCTTCTGCTGAAGTCTGAGGTAAGTCCTTTCACCTCCCACCAAGTCACCACAATTCAGCTCGTGGAGGGTAAGCTCTTTTTCCGGCATGATTTGATTGAATCTAAACCGCCCAGAATTCCCATCTCATCTCCTGCTTTCTGTTAAATCCGACTGCTTTCTCTCGAGATTTTCTTCTTCTTGCCCCAAACTGTATTAAAGGACTGGCAGGCTCTAAGAGGGATGTTCCCAAGGGACCTTAGTCCATCCCCACAGCAGAAATGATGTGAAAGCTCCAAGACTGAAGGGCAAAGCCCGGCCTCTTTAGTTTTTAAAGCTTCTGTGCAGCCTGATTCTACTACAGATGCTAAAGAAACAAACTGGAGCAGTTTCCCTCTCTCTTGGCATCCCTGCCTGACATACCACCTTGGACATGGAGATGCATGAGCTTCAGGGGACTCCTGCAGAAGACATTCCCACCACTCTCTGAGAGGGCTGGAGGTAGAGAGCTGCTCTCCAGGGCTAGGCGTGGGGAAACAAAGCCCTCACAGCTGGTAAGGGTTGGCAGCTGTGTTCATCTCCATCAGAGCACCTGAAGCACAGGATTGCAATCAGCTGGCATCACTTGAAGGTAATTTCCTCTGTTAGATAAGACTTTTTGGACTGATTCCCTCAACTAGCATGGTCAGAGATGGTACCTGCCTCCCCTAGCCTTGTTATACCTTGTGGTGTCTTACTCCAGTGAAAGTATATAGGTGAGACTACCTCATCCCTGCCTTGTCCCACCTGGATCAGCTCTGTTTCGACTTATCCCACGTGTGCAGGACGGCAGCGATAGGAAACCACCCAGGGAAGCTCGCTCACGGACAAGGTAACAATAGCAGAGGCCCTTCATATTTTATCTGTAATTACATTTTCCAGCTGTATCCAGAATGGAAAAGTCATACACATTTTAATATGGTTTAATAGCAATCACCCTATGAATCTAAACTATTTAATAGTAAATTATCCTTTCCAGTAATTTTTTTAGCCATTCTAATAGAATTTATTAGCAATTTTTTATTAAATTTGACAAGGTGATAACAAAAGGCTATAGAAAAGTATTCAGCTTTATTATATTCTATAGTAGTTTTCCATAAAGGTTAATATGGACATACCACTCCTAATAATTAAATGGCAACATTTCTGCTGAGACTATTCAAACCTTACAGTTCTGCCCTTTTAAGAACAGCCCTTTGTTTTACATTTATGTTCTCCTCCACTCTTTTTCTGCTTTTTTCTTTTTCCCCATCAATAAGCCACATTTGCAGAATTTTAGGGACGTCTTCTGGATATGCTATAGGGACGACTGGATATGCTATAGCGAAATACAAAATAAAATCTACTGATCAAGACAATTCCAAAGCTGTCAACATATTTTGTTCCCTAACTATATATCCAAATCATCTCAAAAGCATTGTAGTCTTCTCTTGGAGCTGATAAGCCATTTAATGTATTATTCTGGTGACAGACAAGCTGGGATTTGCTACAAGCATTTTTATGATTCAGTAGTTTTCAGAGAGACTAGAAAACTAAGCAGCAGATTTACACTATAACAAAATAAAAGCAGAGATCTCATCTGCCTGATGAATGACTAAAGCAGCTTTCATCTGCGGATTTTCAGCTTGTTTGCCTGAAGGTGGAGAACGTATTGTTTGGGACGCGATAACGGTACCCTCAGGCTATAATCAAATGCCATGTGTTGAAGACTGTACACATGCAGGGGGGCAGAGAGACTGTTAACTCTGGGGCAGTTTCCACCTAAACAAGATGTGTAAGCGCAATCAATTTGGAAGAAAAAGGAGACTCAAGGAAAAGGGAAATGCTATATGCATGTACCTGGGCTAACAAGCACCTGTGCGCCAGCAGCCATGTCTGGCTGGCTGCTTTGCTCAGCCAGTTGGCTCTTTGGTGAGGGTGCCACAGCAGATGTGGGTTTTTTCAGAAAGAAATAAATGCAAGGACAATGGCAGCTGAAAGGCCATTACATACATAGCATTTGGCACCAACAGGCAGGCAGATATAGTATTACTGGCTGCCTTATTCCTTAGCAAACAGATATTAGATAATGCCTCCTTCTCTGCCAAGCAATGAGTCAGTTGTTGAGATGAGGGGATTGCTCTGGCCTCTTGACTTCCATTCTCCAAATCTGACCAGGGATCACACCAGCTGTCTTCCAGCAAAGGCCAACTCCAGAGGCCAACTTAGCTATCAAATGCTTAAGCCCTGTTTGACAAGGGAGGGCAAGCAAGTCAGGGTTTCACACATGCATTTGAGAAGGACACGACCGCTAATAGTGTGGGTGCCCATCTCTTGATACCAAGGGCCACATTCAACCCACCTGCCATTGAGAGTTAACTAGGCTGTTTTGAGCTAAAATGCCATAGGCGGTGTGAGAGTGATGGAAAATTGATACCGTCCCAAAATCTTTTTATTCTGCCCCTCCATCACCTCTAATCTTTCACCCCCCTGTGCTAGGACTTCATGTCTACGCTATCAAAAAGCCTGCAAAAGTCAGTTCTTCTCCCCACAGAGCAAACAGCCATGAAAACACGAGACACCGTCAGATCCGAGCCCACAGAGTACACACAACATCTTCCGAGGCCACTGGAGAAAACCAACGATTTCATTTTCTATGCACGGGCCTTTTTGTGCTTTCCATGTGATTTCTAAAACCATGAGTAATGCCAGCTTCCAACGATTTGTCCTGTATTTGAACCTTGTTCACAGTGTTCCACTTGCTTAGCCGTGAACATGACTTTAACAAAGCCATTTCAACCTCTTAGTTAATTTGTTTCCGAGGCCTTTCTCTTTCAGAGGGTGTAATTAAACTAAAAGAGCCTGGAAAAGCCCCTTACAGTAAATAATTTACAAGTTCCTCCCTGGGGACATTTTTTAATTATAACTCCAGTGGTCAGATCTTACTGAATACTCCGAGATAGCATTCCCTGCTGAGATCCTGAAATATAATTAACTTATTCCTTTGGTAATGGTATTTTTCCTCAGCCGATCCATTTCTTATGCAGGGCAGGCAGATTTGTTTATAAACAAAGTAGAGATTGATAGAGGCTTTGTCATGAGAACAGCAATAATGGCATTCACTGCAACAGACGGGGGCACGTCCAGTTGAGGAGAGATGATAGTGTTTTGAAGCAATTTTTATAAATCCTACCCTGACAATCCAGTATGGAGAGATACAAGAGAGCAACCAGACAGCCCCGATTCCTCTCCTTCTTGGCAGCCTGCCTTGCTCCCCCAGTGCCATTTTATGCATAGCAAACGTAAATAATTCTGACGCACCTACCAACCCCCTAACCTTTGTGCTTCGGAAACGCTGCTATATACTATCAAACTGACAGTGATTTCATGTTATGTGGCAAAAAGAAAAACCCTGAGCGACAGCAGCAAGGTTGGGGATGTCAAATGAAAGCTGTCACATTTATTTAGCTCTGTGATTCTCAAGACAATATACATAAATATCATTTTACTGTCCCCACCAGCCAAATGTTAAGAGCTATCTGCATCAGCCTGGGTCCTGCAGCTCCCCCCTCCTGGCCGACCAGCCCGTGCCAATCTCCTCCTCACCCAGGAGAGCCTGGCAAGGAACAAAGCGCCGGCTCCTCTTGTTCCCAATGATACAGTACATTAAATACTTTCCTCATCCTTTCCCGCTGCAGCTGTAGCCAAAAGGGCAGTTTGGAGTGGAAGCTGGAGAGAATGGCTCCATGCTGCATTGCAATGTGATTTGCAAGATTCGAAGTTCGGGGACAGGCATCGCCTCAAGCCCCAAAAGCCTTCAAAGCTCGCTTGCTTTTCCTATACCAATTAGTTCCAGCAACTCCAGCGAGCCCACAAGGACAAAGCTTGGTGTCTATCTGCGGCTGTGCTGGATGGGTGCCTGTGTTTTGCATCCAAACTCTTGCTTTTTACTTCCCTCCTCCCCTCCCTGTTTTGAACTCCCACACAACAAAATGTACGACCAAGTCCTCGTCTCTCTCTAAGTGCTTCGTTTCTGTACAGCTGTTAGTGCTGCCCTAAGTCTCTTCAGCATGTGCCAGCCTTTTTGTAGCCAGTTGTTTACCTGTAGTGAAATACGTCGGAGTCAGGGTAGCCCTCATTCTGGTGAATAAATCACAGCCCAGACAGCAAGATCAAAAGCTAATCCAAAAGGGCCATAAAGTTTTGTGAATAAACTCATATCTAACCGGGTAAAGAATAATAACAATAATAAAAAAAGCCAAACCCTCATATATAAAGAATGTCTCGGAAAAGCAAAGCCACAAGGCGCAGAGGTTTGGGATAAAAAGTTTGCTTTCACGGTAGCCTTTTAATTTATGTGGCGCAAGGCCTCCTAATAAAACTCTGCTCAAAAAAATAGTATTCAGCTTTAAAACCAAGCATCAAGGTTTCCCCTCAGCTTGAACGTAGCAGGAAGAGGTCATTAGCCTCTGATTATGTTCTGTTATGCTGGCATGGACTCTTTATTTTGTGCCTAAAGCAGAACTGGAGCAACACTCATGCAGTCATGTTTAGTGTTATGCAAACCAAAACCATGTAGGGATGTCTCAGGATGCCAGGTAAAGCACCATGGTTAACCCTTGAGGCAGGACACCACTAAAAGTTCACACTGGTTTTTGGTGGGCTGGTTTTAATATATGTGTTTAGAAAATCTATCAGACTTGGGATCCAGGCTTCCACTATGAAAAACACTGGCTTCAGCGCAGCCTTGTCGGTGTCCATGGCAGGACGTGCCATATGGCAGAGCGCTGAGCCCAGTGCCATGGGGGATCTCCAACAGCCCTGCAGATAAACCTGCAAATGGGCCTGCCACACAAACAGCCTGCCCCATCTTCTTTCCTTTGTTGCTCTCCATATGTCAACAGAAGTTCAGAAATGAAGAAGGGATTAAAAGACTCCCAGGAGAGGTCCGATTTTCTCATCACGTTTATTCTCCAAAGGTCTTAAATGGTACAAGTCTGTCTCCCTCCTGTGAGGCCCTCCAGCCGGTGGCACAGTGGAGCGGAGAGAAGCTGAGGGACACTCCAGCGCACGCACCATCTCTGCTGCTGCTTGTACAGCCCTGGGTGAGACATGAACACATCTTGCTCTGGCATCTTTCATTCAGAGCCATGAAAGAGTTTGATAAAGAACTGGCGGAGGCCGAGTTTGATCACCATCATTTCATAGAATCATAGAATGGTTAGACTTGGAAAGGACCTTAAAGATCATCGAGTTCCAACCCCCCTGCCATGGGCAGGGACACTTCCCACCAGACCAGGTTGCTCAAAGCCCTATCCAACCTGGCCTTGAATGTTTCCAGGGATAGAACATCCACAACTTCTCTGGGCAACCTGTTCCAGTGTCTCACCACCCTCACAGGAAAGAATTTCTTCCTAATACCTAATCTAAAGCTCCCTTCTTTCAGTTTAAAACCATTACCCCTTGTCCTATTGCTACAGTCCCTGATAAAGAGCCCCTCCCCATCTCTCCTGTAGCCCCCTTCAGGTACTAGAAAGCCACTGAAAGGTCTCCCCAGAGCCTTCTCATCTCCAGGCTGAACAATCCCAACTCTCTCAGCCTGTCTTCATAGGAGAGGTGCTCCAGCCCTCTCATCATTTTTGTGCCCTCCTCTAGACCTGTTCCAACGGGCCCGTGCCCTTCCTCTGTTGAGAACTCCAGAGCTGGACACAATACTCAAGGTAGGATCTCACGAGAGCAGAGGGGCAGAATCACCTCCCTGGACCTGCTTGCCACGCTTCTTTTGATGCAGCCCAGGATGTGGTTGGCTTTCTGGGCTGCCAGCGTACAGCTAAATATTCACTAAATATTGGAAACTGCTACCAGCTGCCTCCTTCAGATTGCGTCTTTTCTGTACACACCAGTGGGAAGCCCAGCACACCAGTGCTGAAGGTACCTTCACCCCAGCCAGATGGACCTTTGTTGACACAGGACGGAGAAGCACCTCAAAGCACAACCCAGAGAGACTTGAGTTGCTAAGCTTATGTTCACCCCACAGCAAGAGGATTTAATTAGTTACTGTATTGGCAAAATGGAAATAAAACTGAATACAAGCATTCTGAGATGAAAAGGTTCATACGTGCTGTAGGCAAGGTTTTGTTCAAAAACACAGTCATCGCTGAAGAAGTCTTTAAGCTGCTCCACAGCTGGTCCTGGAGAGTTCTTGGATTTTTTAATGATGACACAGAGTAGTTTGGTGAAAACAAATGCACTGATTTATTGATTGAAGGAGAAGTTAAACGTATAGAAAATGTGAAGTTGCATTGAAGAAGGAACACAACATTTTAACAATTTGACTGATCCTATTGGAAATATTGTGTCCTATTACTACGAGGACAGCATGCAGAGAAAAATTCACTATCTTCTTCCTGATACCCAGGATGGTCTGGAGAACTGGAGAAAAAACAACCTTCCCCCTTCTACCCAAAAACTTACTCAATCCATAAAACCTATTCTCTGTAATTCTTAGCATCTCTTTATCCTTTAACATAGTATCCATACTTCACACAGTATTTGGGGACATTATGAATGGCCCATGTACAAAACTTATAGAACTTTAATTTTTAATATTATTTAAAAAAAAAAAAAGAGCTGTTTTTCTCCAGATGGAGAACTCACTGACCACATTTTAGACTACATTACAACCCTGTATTCAGATAAAGGAAAGAACCATATCCCAATGGTATGGACATGAATCTTTTTTTGTTAACAGATATTCCTTTTATTTTAAGATGACTTCAAGAAGCCAAGTAAACAGTAAAATTTTTGTATACTCAAAAATCAATTAAGACTTTTCCAAACGCCATTTTCCCCCCAGCTTACTATAGGACTTATCTGGCATTTTTTTTAATTTTGCTCATGGATGCACATAACATTCAAGTACTAAGAACTTTTACCATTACAAGTATCTAATTCCAGAATGGATCAAGAACTGCATTAGTAGACAGTTCTCTGGAATAATAAAACTGTTAAGTATCAAGTGGCTCATTCCTCAAAAGTACAATGATAAGAAATGGTCCTTACTATAATAAACAGTCACACATTCTTGTTTCTATTCATTCTAGAATAAGAATTCACACCAGATATTTGCTAATTAGAAACAAATCAATGCAATTCTCACTACTATTACCACATTTACACTGTTTTGGGTTTTTTTTGTTCAAACACAAATATGGTACTTTATTGCTCCCAAAGTCATATATGACTATTAAACAGTTGTGACTGATGGATTTGATGTCTTTGGTTGGTCCCTCTGAAGGTAGGTTGGTATCAAGATACTTTCAGCAGTCTTCATAAAGGATTTCATCTACTTGGACATCATTTTCTGCCACAGGCACTGATTCACAAATCTGTTCCCTAAAAGCCAAGGCAATCGTGTAAGGCTTTCCACTGGGATGTTTCATACATCTTTCAAGATAAGTATCATAATAACCTTTCCCTCTTCCCAATCTGTTGCCTTTTTTGTCAAACCCAAGGCCTGGCATGAAGATAAGGTCAAGACCCCCTGTAGAAAAATGAAAAAAACATTAGTGGATGCCCTGTGGATTTCCTGATGGCTTGACTACATCCACATACCTTCAGATATTTGCAAAAATGCAAGCTTTGTGTTTTGCGATATGCTCCTCTCTCTTTGATCAGATGAAAAATACTTTGAATACTAAACCTGTAAATTTACATTTTCATCTTATCAATTGCATACTAGATCAGCTGCAAAATAATTAGACCTTGAAAAGCTAGAAGGAAAAAAACCTACCTTATAACAAATTTATTTTATCATTTTAACCCCACACTTCCAAATTCTAATGATTATGACTCTAAATCCAGGCAGAGATTGAACTCAGGGAAATTAAATGCAGGAGGAATCAGAAAATCAAATGAACTTCAACATCAGACACAAAAATAGAAAAGGAAAAAAGAATGAAAAAAAGATGCCTGAGACAAAGAGAGAGCATCTTCTCGACACAATTGTAAGATGTCATGAACCTTCATTCAACATCCTAAAACCAAAGAGCTTTGAATACAATAAATTAGGAAAGTGGGTATTTGCCCTCTTCTATCAAGATCAAGATTTGAAGGCTTGTCTCTTTGTGATGTCAGGTTCCTCTTCTCCCAAAGGACTTTCTTCCTGAGCCCCCAGCAATTTTCACTGTTGTTCCAGCAGCAGCTCACACAGGCATTCTGCTTGTCTGCCCTGAATACCCCTCCTTCTGGAGGGATGTATGGGCTCCCCAAGACTCTTCTGAGATTGCACTTGATTGCAACACATAATCAGTTAAAAAACTGAAAAAAGCTGCGTAAACCGCCAATCATCTGGACAAAACAGACCCAATGGGCTGGTGAAACCCTGGCAGAATGACAGAAGACCCCACCAACCAGCTACTGACAAAAAAAAAGGCAAGGTGAGCTAAGCCCTTTTTCTTGCTTTCTTCATACTCTGTGAACGGATGGGGAATGGCACCATGCCAGGTAGCCACCTACAATTTACGCTTGGCTGCCCAGTTGTTTCAGGAGTTGATCCCCATCACTGCCAGGCAGGCCAAGGAAAGGGGCTGCCAGGCCAAGCATGGAGGCAGCCAGTGTGCAGGTTGCCATTACTCATGCAAGGCTTGTTCGTTAAGTGTGAGAAGTCTTGCAAGGACATCCTCTAAACAAATGAGCCTGGCTGGCCTGGAACTGACTGCCCAGCTCAGGAACACCCCACTCCCTAGTTCCACAATGCAGAGAAAGTCTTTCATTCCTTGCTTCTGTAGCAGACAAGGCACTTACGGAGAGAAGGGCAAGAAGGGCAGGGGAAAGCCAGTGCAGACTAAAACGCAGCTGACACGAGCCTGAAAAGAAAGCAAATACTGCATCTCAGTTCACTGCTTCTTCCTTCTTACAGGAACGGTACCTAGCCTTGAACCACATTTCTATAACGAGCTTCTGCTCCTTCACCAGGGCTAGCTACAGCTGAGGAACGATGCCCAACATGCAAGGAGAAGAGTGGGAGCAGGTACTGGAAGAGGCAGAGCTAAGAAGAGCTTTTCAGTTTCCAGGGAATCCCATCTGAGAGGTTGTATCAGCTCCAAACTCAGCCCAGAAGCGCACGTTAAAAGTTCACGTGAGACCAACTCATTTGCACACACTTCCCAGGGTCCCGGAGATTTCCTTCCACAGATCGTCATTCAGAGAAGGGTCACCGACGTGAACACCCATCCATCATGACCCGATGACTAAATTAGAACATAAATATAAAATATGGAAGGCAACGCAGTATGAGATGCTTAGAGAAGATCAGTCATGCAAACCTGGCATCACACAGTTAAGAAGTGTGGTTTTTTTTAAAGAGGTCAGAGGAGTAAGAGGAGGGAATTAGCCAAAGGGCAGACCACAGAACATTACTGCTTGAAAAAAAAGGGAATATGAGTGTTTTACCACACTGCAGTCAACTTTTGACTCATAGAACAGACAAATGGCAAGCAACAAACAAAGAGGAATGAGGCACGAGGGCAGAAGTATGTTCTCACCTGAAAAAATAGGCCATTTTCATGGTATCACGATGTACATCAAGTTGGACGGACCACGCCACAGCTCTACTTGCAAGTAAAAATTGCCAATTGTCTGGGCTATGGATTCGGACCTAGAAACTGGCTGATCTCCCCGTCAGCATGGTCAGTATAGGATTCTGCAAGTCAAATCCTCCCCAAGCTACCCTTGTGCTCACTACTTATCCTCTCCATCATTTGCCTCTCATTGGCTTTGCATGGGTATTGACATGGTCCATAAACCAATGTGCATCCAACGTTACCGATGCACAGAGAGAAACACATTCTGCCTTATCATTTTTTTTTAAGCTGTTTTCACTTTGTGGGACTCTTATGGCAAAAAGCAAGAAACATTTGCAGTCGCTACTGTTGGCAGGTAAGAATGCACACAAGGGGCAAATCTGCAGAGTAAAAAGGTGCCATTTCTCCTTATATCTGTATTACAGAGAGGAAAAAAGCAAGTCAGGGGAAGCGCTAAGGAAAGAGGGAATTGGCAGGAACACTGCAGGGAAGAAAGATATTTTCTATGCAGTTTAACTGATAGCACAGGGCACACTTGAGTGAATTGAGATGTATGAAAGCACTGTGTTTTATTCTGGGTACTCTAGAGAAAGAGTCTGTTTTAATGAGTCAGCTCCTCTATAATCATGGATTTTTTTTTTATGCTGAATAACTCAAACAAGCTTGTGCAAATCTCAATATGAAAAATGATGCTGTAAATAGAGTAATAGTTACCCTTATATTTTTCTTCCACTGGAGCACTGTGATACCAAATGCCTTTGCTCTGACTCACATCACACTGCCTGATATCCACGTAGCTCACACCGCACAAGATTTAAGTAAAATGCCACGCAAGACTTTCGGTAGAGAAATGATACAGCTGCCTTGCAAGGAGCCCGAGGGCAGTTCAAGCAGCATTAGCCCCAAATCCCAGCCCGGGAGCTGGAATGAATGGCAGAGAGCTGCATGGAGAAAACACTTCCCCACTACATAACTTGGGGAGCAACAAAACCTCTTGTGGTGCCTGCGGCAGCGCGGGGGAAGAGCTGTCACAGGATGAGAGGTGACACACAGATGAGACCAAGATTGCAGACACAGATGAGACCAAGATTGCAGACACATAAGATTACTATCAGCAGTGAGCATACATCAACAGGATGGCAGCTGAGTGTAAGAACATTTCACCCCTCTTGGCACAAGGCCCTTGTGCTCCCCAGGCTCTTCCAGCCCTACAGAACCCCTGGTCACCACTCAGGATGCCCTGCAGTCTTGGTCCTTTCTCACATCCTACTCCCCTTGCTTCCACAGACCGCTGTGTAAAATGGCATCCTTGTCCCTGAGAAGACAGAGCAAGTACTTGGGACACCAAACACCACACCAGTTTTTAGTGCCTTGTAAAACACACTAAGAGAGGTCTCACGTTCGCCACCCACCTCTATCCCTCTCCTTGTAATGCCCACTGTCCCCCATGTGTCTGTAGTCTTTAACTGGTGGTTCTTGGATCCCCGAGGGTCCTGTGCTTACATGCCAGGAGCCCAGGAAAGCCCCCTCACAGTCAAAAGGCTTTTGCTATAGACAATCAGTGCTTCTCCTGGAGTATCTGTGTGGTCTGCAGATTGCTAAAGGCTCAAAACAGTGTCTCAAGCAACAATGTATTGCTCCAGCTTCTATGTAGAGAATATCAATGCTTCTTACATACTTTAATTAAGCTACTGGGTATCCCAGTAAGGTTGGCAATTATGATGACAGTCACCTAATACTCGCTCTATCTATGACATGAGCTCTTGTGGCCACACTCTTCCATCTATGCAGCGCTGTGCGTGAAATAATATACCCTGACTTCTCTATCAATGTGGGCACACAGCCATGCTGACATGGCCACACAGGTTTCATTTATACTGCTAAATACAGCTGGGCCAGAAAACAAATTGATTTACAGGATCACAGGTGGTCAATACTGTTTAACTGTCAGCACGCTACCTGGCACTGCCAGTCCCAGTGACACTCACGCCTGCTCCAGGGGACAGGATTCCCACGGGTAGGAAAAACAGAAGCGTACAGGTCTGGCTCCTTCCACCCTGTGCGGTCCTCCTACACCAACAAAACTGGTTTTGCTCCTCCAGACAGATACACAGGCTTTCCTGCCACATGCCAGAACGAGCAACACAAATCCTAAGACTGATGCCACACAAATACTGCTGTGAAGCTCTGCCATAAGGCCTCATGTTATTAAAGATACTACGAACTGGGGAAAAAACAAAGAAATCCCCAGTATTATCTTAGGGCCACAGAGGTACCACGTGAGACCAAAAAAGAAGAGACAGGCCAGGTTCTGTGTAGTGTGGAAATGACTAGTCTGTATCACTTAGCCCTGTGTTATTTAGCAGTGTAGATACAGCCACAGCTTCAGAACGTGCCATGTGGGTGTACAGGCACACTCTCTTGGCACCGACTTGTGAACATCTATATAGACATACCTTATGTCACAGAGAAGTGAAATGACTTGCCCAAGGACTCAGGAAACGTGTGGCAAAACTACATGCAAAAGGCAGGTGTGCAAGCTGCACGTCCCCTGACTTAACCAGCAGACCAAAACATTAGCATGCCCTCTCTGGTGTTTTAAATAGGAATACATGGTTTCGCTTCCTCTAGGCAGCTGCGGTGAATCTCCTCAGTTTGGCAGTGCATTTCTCATTACCCTTCATGATGATATCAGGTTTGATTTGTTCCCCAGGGAAGGATTTTCTCCTTGCACCTCATTACCTCTCTTCTCCTTAATCTGATGTTCCTATTTGAAATGCCAGCCGGCATTTTCAGAAGAGTTCTTGACAATGGTTAATTATAGAAGAGTCCATCAAACTGCACAGATACGGATCATGTAAAGACTGCTGGGGACTTGTTCTACCCTCAGAAGGAGTAGCCAGCATGGCCCCTCTTCTCCCAGATTTGAAGAGGCTCCACCAGCCCACTGCCACCTGCTGCGTGGGGTCACTCATCTCTCCCTGCACAGCTAGACAGGGCCGAACGGAAGATGAAATACTGTCATCCCACCTTCTCATCCCTCACTGTCACTTGCTTTGTGGACACAGCAAAGTGCCTGAGACCCATCAAAGAAGGAGCCAGGACTCTTTTGATCCTTGCCTCCTAAGCACTTACAAGAGGACGAAGCAGAGGCCGAGCTGCAGCAGCTCCTGTGTCCCTGTAAAGAACGGCAACGTGCTCATAAAAATCATGGTCGTGGCACAGAGGCCATCTGAGCTCAAGCCTACCAGGGGAGGACAGCAATCAGCTCCTCGCAGCAGCAGCTGTGCCGTTTGAGCATCTCCCTCAAGCAGAGAAGTTCACGCATCATTTACACTGTTCCCAGAAGGATGGCTTGATCCTCCCAGCCTGGTACCTTGGGCAGGAAGGGGCTCTTCAGCGGTTGGGTTTTCTCCCCACGCAGCTCGCTCTGTGGTGGTGGTCAGGGACTCCCCTTCCTCTCCTCAGTGTAAAGGTTTACATAAGGTGCAGAAGAACCAGGATGAGAACAGCTTTCTGTTTAGGGGAAAGGAGTGTTTATGCTGTTACGCTGACCATAAACAGTGTCAGAGCAGTCTACCCACAACCTCCGTGGAGCTAACAAAAACTTGACAGCTGTTCATTTACAAGGAATGAAAGCTTACTTTGGTCCTTTTCTCAGCTAGCAAGGACAACAACGGAGAAAAAAACCAAACCCTTTGGCAGAAAAACCTTACTTTTCAGAACAAAAAGAGTGTGGTAACCATCTGCTGCCTCTGTATCTGCTACCCTGGCACAGAAGAAAAAATTAACTTAAGTCACTTGATCCTAACATTGAAAGTATCAGCCTCGGTGACATGCAGGGTTGGGGCCAATGAGATGGAATAACTCAAAAATTTCTAATTAATGACAGAGCCATTACTGTAACTTTAATTACTGTCAGCATCAGCATAGTTAGGCCTCTTGGGTAGGTGTCAGCCTCTCAGTATTTACTCTATAGGGCACTGATCATCATCTTGTTCTCTATTTACGCAGCACCTAACACTGTGGTCTGGGTTAATCACCAGACCTCAGGGAAAACAACTCCACAGAAGTAAATATTTCAATTATGCTTTAGCAAAACAAATCCCTTCCCCTTGATAACTAGCATAAAGCCTTCTCCCTAGAATGTCCTGGGTGCCCCTCGCACCATTACTGAGGTTGTCAACAGCATGGTATTTCCTTCCAGATAAAAGTTTTCTGCCCTTTGGAAAAAACCTGCCCTTAGTTTCAAGTGCATCATCTCTGCTATTACACACTGGCCTCGGTATAAGGTCAAAATGGCAAAAACCAGATCTGTTTGCTATCCAGACCCTACTGAGGTGTGTGGATCCTGGAAGGGCTGGGATTGCCTCCAGAAGAAACTAGCTCATTACCCCAGCTGAGCTCCAGAGAAGCCAGATACTGTAATATCCCCAATCAAATAAGCAAAGAGACAAAAACCTTACCCTTTGCTGCAATTGATAAGCATTTGGAAAAAAGTCATTCATCCAAAACTACGATGCTGACTTCTTCCAGTAACACAGGGGATGGCAGACATAAATAATCATGTTGCTTAACTTTGCCCCAGCCAGTCTCCTAAAACTAAATACAATCCCTTAAACAGAATGGAACCTCTGATCTGACAATTCCTATTTGCTCACATGATCCAACCTTTGGAAATCAATATCAGAAGCTCAGCATGAGTCCTTATCTCCTTGGAAACCCAAGTTACAATACAAAGGATCAGGTGCTCAGTTCCTGTAAATCAGCATTGCCCCACCAATCCCCTCTGCACCAGCCCTGGGAACTACATGAAAAGTACCCTGAGTTACTGACACAAGTTTGAGAAAAATCAACTATTTTCTCTTGTAGATATTTGTTGTTGGTTGTTCATAAACAGCTCTCCTCTAGTGCTCACTCTGTAGTCTCCTTATGATCCCAAACAGCTACCTAACAGGACAAAAAGTTGTGTTTCATACTAGACTGAAAAACCAGCCCATTTTATGCCGCAGTCAGTAGCTCTTCCTCCAGGTGCTTCCCCTGTGTGACCACCTTTGATTGTGCAGTACCACAACACTTCAGCAGGACTCACTGTTTGCTAACTATTCATGGGCTTCTGTTGTTGTAGAAGGAAAGCCAGAGAGATGCTCACTGGTTACTGAGCACGCACTACCCCAGCACACAAATCAAAAATCAAAGTATCCCATCCAAATCCCATCTATGGTCTCCTGCTATGGGGCACGCCGTGAGGCCCTCAAGGCTAATGCTCATCTCATCAAAGGAGAAATGCTTTTAACACCAGGGGCAATCACTTGCTTTATTTTTGCTCCTATTTCGCATGGGAATTGCAGGCACCAGGAAGGTTTTGTGTCCTTTTGTCTTCCAAAAAACTTTCTACCCACATCCATGCACACCCATAACCCACCAATCTACCTTTTACATCCACAGAGATGCCAAGCAGACTATCTCCTCTACAATCCACATGCCCCAGGTAATTGGTCCAGTAGCGTGACTGAGACAGCTTCTGTTATTACTTCAATAAAATATTTTGGAGAAAATAGAACCATCAGCAGAATCTACAAACAAGCACCAAGCAACTCAGCGTTTATCTGTCTACTCATCCATGTCAGTGCTTTGTGTCAGCATGAAACATTGGTCTCCACAGTTCACACTTGCCCTTCTGAACTACAGCAGAATAAAATATTTATACTCCTCCCTGAGAAGCTACATGATAGCCATCAGTCATACAGGTTTAAAACAGTGGAGTGGCAGCCGCTCTCTTGTTATTAAACCTGCAAAACACACTAATAAAGCCATTTGATCAGCTACTGTGCCCCTAAGCTGTATCAAGCAAACACCCTCCTATTTTGAATCCATTTAAACCGAAATCTTATCAATTTAGTGCCAATGCATTTGAAAGGTAAAGTGCACCGCATGGCATCAGGTGGAGTACGTCAGCCCTGCACAAACAAACCTATCCTGCTCTGCAAATAAATAGCCTTTCATGTGTCATCAGGAAAGCTACTGTATAAGGCTAAGACTTGTGTTCGAATGCTGGCTGGTTTCACAACGTGGGAAGGCTGTGCGAGGCTACAACCATCACACTCACTTCCCCTGAGGTTTAACTTACAGTCAGCTGAGGTTTAGTGTCTCATTTTCAGACTTTGCCAAATGTCTACCTAAAAGAAAATCTGAACAAGAACTTTTCTATTTCACTATTATTCATCAAGTCTGCGTCAGCCCCATAAATAAACCATAATCACTTAATGCCACCTACAAAAATGTCTGGTTTTGCAAATACAGAGTAAAGGAAATAATTGCTTAGAAGTTGCTTTAGTTATCAGTTTGTGAGAAATTACTTATCTAGTCCTGGTATTCAAATAGATACGTGAGCAGAGTTAGAACAGCTTGATTGGGAAAATATGGGAAACAAAAAATGTTTGGTTCAAAGGCACCTGGGTTCTCCTGTGATTTTAAACCATCACAATACCCTGAAACAAGATGTACCAAGGAGCAATTCCAAAGAAAGGACAAATGGCATTAGAAACACTTTACAGCACATCAACACATCTTGTTAAATCAGCAAATGCTGACTGCAGATCTGCTCCTTTAGGGAAACGCACAAGGCATTGGTGCTTAAACTGTTTATATTGGGACTGACATAACACTGCTGCAGCCTAAAATACAGGGAACTTTGTGTATCTTTAGGTGTATTTACGTGATATGCTTTAAGATCTTATCGGTTACACTTACCATAGTATTTATCTGAGCACTTATTTAAATACTTCCACTCAAAACATGTGCAATGTGCACTACTTCATGTCTTCACTCTTGGTCCTCTTTTGCATGCTGCTGTCTGGATATTTTTAAATCAAAATATGACAGAAGTGAATCATTTGGGGATTTCTTCAATACATCATGCATCACTATCAATATTTCCAATGCCCTTTGACGCACTCAGCAGATAGTCTATCATAAAATACACAGAATTGCTTGTGAAATATAAACAGTGGAGACATCAACTTCTTTGTCAGTGCATAAACCTGACTCCTGTGAGGAGTTACACCACTCGATGGGAACATCAGGCATGTTTACACGCAGGGTTGATTGAACAGGTAGAGCCAGCTGGTTTGGAGGTGATGGCACCTTCACTGTTAGTGTCAAATGTGTTAACATCACAACAGCTGAGAAATCCTGCTTTTTCCTTCACGAGCTTTTCTTTTATCTTTTTAAGCTCACACAGCTTAAAACAAACAACTGTCCCAGGAATCCTCCAGTTCCCTCACTCCAACCCCTGCTTTTTGGAGATATTAGTCTGGAGCAGTTGTTCTCCTGCGTGTGTGACTACAATGCCTGGATGAAATTTTAATTACAGGAAAACAGCCTAAATGACACCAATGCTCCATAGTAAATCTATGGAATACTGACACCTGCCGGCAAAGGACTCATGTCACTCCTGTACAGGAATTTGCCCCCTCTCTACTTCCCAAAAGCTGATTCCCATCTCAGGTCCACAACAGCCAGCACAAGTAGGAACTGAGTCCAGTTATGATGCCAAACATGAAGACCAAGAGTTATCCTTACACTGCAAACAGCAGCATGAGCTTCCCCGCTCGCTGAGAGCCAGTGGCTCTCGGCCAGGTCTAAGGAATTTCCCACTGTACCAGGGAAATGACAGTGTATTTTGAATCTCAGCAAAGACAGTTGGGGATTAACTGTGCCAGGAAGACAAATCTTTTGTAGCTGGAAAAGTGCTGACCTGATTTAATAGCCCACTAAGCTGGCAGAAAACCAATCCTAGGAAAAAGAAAGAAAAAAAGAAAAAGTAGTAATTTTATGCCAAATTCATGAGCTGAATTTGCTCAACAGTGAGTACTAGAGATGGCACTGGGGTTGGGAGGACAAGGGGAGCACGGAGCTGGAAGCAAAAATGCAGCAGGACTGTCCCTTGTGGAACTGGCCGCTGTGGGCAGGGCTCAGCGTGTCACCAAACCACATCTTCAGTCCCATCACTGTACGCAGGTGGGCAGCAGGAAAAAGCTTCCTTACTTCTCCTCTTCTCCAGATTGTCCAGATTATGTGCACAAAGGCACTAGGATGAGCTTGGTGCTGGCTCTTCCTTTCCAAAAATGAGAAGAGAGACAAAAATGCCTGTTTGGATTAATGACTGCAGTCACAGACACTTGCATGTTTGCATTTCTCCTGTACAAGTTTGTTGTACAGACTCAGGCCACGCTCCAGAGATGAACCTAACCTCTTATTTGCTTTTGAGAGACTCCTGTCTCTAGGAAACAGTATGAAGAAAATGACAAATGCTACTGTTCACACTCACTGTAACAAAATTAGCCCTCTTTGAAACAAAACACTTGAGAGTCACTTGCAGTGAATTTAAAGCCCTTGCCTATGTCGCTTTCACTTCTCTTTAAACTTTAATTGATTACAGAAGAAGTAATCTTTTTAGTTGTTTCGCTGAGTGCAAGGAGAATGTTTTCTGCAAGAAGGCAAACATGGATGTGACACTTAAGATGATTACAAGGAAAAGCACTCTTTTAAAGCCTTAATGAACTTTATGAAAGCAAAAAGCTGTAGCGTTCCAGAGCGCTCAGCCCTCCAGGTTCACCGCAGGATAACCTGGCACAGGTGGTATTAAAATTAAACCCCACAGTGTTCACGGTTTAGTCTGCAGTGAGGAAATTCAGGATATAAGGACACCAAAGGGCATTACAAAGTGATGCCACATAAACACATCCACTTTTGCATTTCAGAGCATTTTTTTCAAAAGCCTTTTGAAGAAAGAGACTCTTTGTAACCGTGCAGTACCTGTTTCTGAACAGAAGCGGGGGGAGAAGCTCAGCTAAAAGTGTCTGCATTCACCCAGCAAACTGGGTGCTGACTGTTATGAAGGTGTTTCAGAGAGTCGTGGAAGCTGGTGCAGACACTGAGGGGAAGGGCAGACACCAGCTGCAGGGGGGGAGCAAGCCCAGCGCTGGGAATGGAGTTCCACATCTTTCAGCTGAAGGCTGGGATGCAGAAAAACCCCAAGGGAAACAGTTCCCATCACAGCTGGGTCCAACACCTGAAACATTTTATTTCTGAGCAATTATTTTCCTAGCTCTACCTGTTACAGAACATGCTACACAGAATAACGTAAAATTATTTTATGGATCTTTAGTACTGGAACAGGTATTTTTGTAATGACACACTGTTGTGGGATACTGTGTAGAAAGTAAAAGAGATCTACTCAGTAAGCTGATCTGGAAAGCAGCTTTATGGTATATACAGAAAAAATTAACCTCTACAGTGCCATTACGTATATTTCATAGTATGTCTTTACCTGGGCATAAAACGTTCTCTCAGTCATCTTTTCTCCAAAACAACATCAGATAGATTGCAAAGGTTGAAAGAGCAATGGCTGGGACTCTTAGAGGTCTGGAAAAGCTTCTATATGAGAACAAGAAAATAGATGAAGTCTGACAGAAAAAACCCACAATTGATATAATACAGGTTTAACTAAACAATGAATAATGAAACTAAGTCAAACATCCTTATTTACTTCTCATCATAGAAGAATGAGGTATCACTTGAACTGAAAGCAGCATATTTAAAATGAATACAAGGAACATAATATTTCACATTACAATTAACTAATCAGTATAACTCACAGCTGTCAGAAGGCAGCGGAGCCAAGGGCTTAACACAAATAAAATTAGATGCATAGAGGAATGCTCCGAATGCCCATAGGTACAGAAAAAACAGATCTTGTTTTAAGGGGATAAGCCCAGGACTGAGGCTGCAGAGGCTGGAAGTCATCTCAGTTCTTGCTACACAGCTACAAGTTGTGAGACTTCCTGACTCTTGTAAAACTCATGATGCTGGACAGTATGTCCAGTGCTCTCATCCTGCCCACGCGAGGGGAAGCATCCTCCCTCCACAAGAAGACTCATCACCAGAATGTTAATGCCTCACTTGCACTGAATTTGTTCTCCTTATGCATATCAAACTACTATGGCTCATTGTCTCCAAGCAGAAGTTCATTCCAAACTTTAAATCATTTCATTAAAAAATAAATTACATTAAGAGCTAAGCCTCGATTTTCAATTTTTTTTCGTTCCAAGCTCTCAGGTTTTCTTTTTTATGACCAGTGTAAAAAGATCTTAAATTATAATCTATCCCTTGACATATATTGTACTTTAAGTTTTAATCAAGTCTCCCAGAGGAAAAGAAAACCTAATAGTACCCTCAATCACTTTACAATCTTGTTTGGGGTATTTTTTCATTTTTTTTTCCTAAGCAGTAGTATTTAACATATCTGCTTTTCACATACCCATATTTCATTTATTCCAGATACATTCCAATCTGCATATATCTCATTTAAATATTCACAGTTACCCCTGAGCATTATTTACTACATGTCTTTTTTCAGAATGATTAGCATCATTTTGTATGGTCTCATTATGCCTTCATGTACCGCCATACATCTAATGGAGCTGAAGTAGCATATTAGACCTTCCCTGTGCTTCAAGACATGGCATTTTATCCTCACATATTTTTTTTATTTCTAAACTCTAATGTGCCTCATATTTCAAATCCCCCATTTCTTTTTTTTTTTTTTTGGGGGGGGGGAATCCAACCCATTATCCTTTTTTTACATCCCATTTTATTTCGCAGCTGTAAGTTAAACCTATTCCTCTTAAGACTGTATTGCCACCACTTCAGTCACACTTGTGAAGAACTGTGCTAAAATTTGGAATAACTAAGAATGCTGATGGCATCACAAGGCCATCAGTCCTGGCAGAAAATGCAGGCTCTTTGAATGTATGAATAAATAGCAGGAGTTTCAAGACAGGTGAAAAAGAGGCTCTGAGGACTGAAATATTTCTGCAGGGCAGATCCCAATGGCAAAGTTTAAAACAGGGCTAATAGTCACTCAGGAATAATTTCAAACTACTTGACATTGCGAGGAACCAGAGCCAGAGGTAGCCAGCATTTTCCTTACAAGAGGGTCACGCCTCCTGGAATAAACAGCCCTCATAAACCAAATACAGTCCGCTCAGGTAAACTGTCCCTGTCTGTTTCTACTACCAGCATGTTACTGTAATTTATGCAACAGCAAGTCTCAAGGTGTTCTGGAAGTTATTAAGGGCAGAAAGATCTCAGTACCCAAACCTCACAAGCCAACTTCCAAAGGGTTGTGAAAATGAAACAGCAAGAAGTTGCTGCTAGACATATGTTAATATTTCCTTACTTTGTTTGAAAGTTGGATCTTTCTTTATTATTGATAAATATACTGTCATTTAAAGCACACATTTAGTTAATATTTCACTAATTATCTTGAAGGTACAACACTAATACTGTGATCAGTCGGCCACCAAAGCTTCCAGTACTGAAAATGCCAGAAGTATTCAAACTAAATTACAAAATACAAGCCCAATTCTTAATACCTTCACTTCTGGGAGAAAAAATACGTTCTGCTTTAGCAGAGTTGTAGCAGATTATTCAGCATTCCCCATTACATATAAGATACTATATTTTCAGGTGCTGCCATTTTTCAGCCTGGGTATTTACGCCAAACTAAGGCGGGGGGATACATTTCTTTTATTTCAGGCCGAATGGTTCACCGGTTTCTAAGAACAAAGCTACGAAAAAACAATGACAGGGAAAGCTCTGTTGCTTCATGCTTTGAGGCAAGAACTTGCAATCTCGCTCGTAGTACCCTCTGTCTCAACGACATGGCTTTAGCCCCGTTCAAATCCCTTTGAGCTGGGCTTATACAATGTTGTAACTGCTTGAAAACCTGCTGTTTGCAGAGGCTTAGGGAAGAGGTGTCAGGGAGAACGCTGGGCTCCTCTGAAGATGCCACCCTCTCTATACTGCTGCTGGAGTCACGGTGGCATGGGTGGCCCCCTGACTCTCTCCAGCAGCCAGGGCTGGTTTCCAGGGGACATTCCCTCCATCCTGGCTACTCACTCCCAATACACACATCTTACACTGATAGGGTTGCACAGTAAACGAGATCCACTCATCTGGGTTAAAAAATCCCAGCTGAAATGGGGTGGAAGAGAGAAGGAAAATAGCCCTCATCCAGAGCAGCAAGCTGATGCAGCTTACCCGGAGAGGCAGGAATATGCTGAAAACACGAGGAGGGAAAATTCATGCAGTCTGTGTTGCTGCAAAGACAGAGCACAGGGAGCTGCAGGCTGAGTTCCTCCTGCCAGCCCCGCTCCCAACTGCGAGGGCTCCGAAGGACTTTCATTCCGGTGGCTGCTCCGAGTCCCGCTGACTGGGGCAAGACTGGGAACTGAAACATGGAAGGAAATGAGGACTGAAGTTTCACTAAGATATTTTTTGGCATGCCACCCGTTTACACAACCCCTCATCACCAGCTTCCTACCAGTTGCATCAGGCCAACTCCGTGTGGTGGCCCTGTCTGAGAGAAGAAGAGCCTTTTACTGGTGCTGGGTTACTTCTACCCAAAACTGGTTTCCCAGTATAGCTCCCAACGTGGCTGCAGGGGCATCTGTGCGGGCACAGGAGAGGATGGGTGGGGACCAAGTGGAGGAGAGAGGGCAGTAGCTTATCTAATCAGGCACTGCCCAAAAGAAACAATCACAAAACTATGGTACTGTTTAGTACAAAATGTACTACTTAACAGAGAAGGAGTTTTTCTAAGCCAATGAAAAAGAGAAAGAAGCCAGCACAGTGGGGAAGGAAATGAGTAAATTGGGACGGGGAATCTTGCATGTCTGGAAGAGGACAACTGAGAGAAGACAAAGCACATGATCTCCTCCTCCCTTTTGGCAGGGGCAAGCTATTTGTATTAGCCCAGCTGCCTCTGAAACGACAGGCTAGGACTGAGAGCAGGAGAAAACAGGGAATATAGTGAGAAAGGCCAGAGAAGGACACTTGGAGAGGGAGATTCAGGTAGGCAAAGAGCAGAAGGATGAGAAGGGGCATCATGGTGGCAGAGAAATTGAAGGTTGGAAGGGGGATCTAGACCAGGGACAAAACAAGTCTGGGAAATTATCATTTTGGAGGGAACAGAGAAGAAACCGTAATGTTTGGAAAAACAAGGAAAAGAGCCAGTGCTCACTGGGAGCAGCTCCTCTGCACAACCCAGGCTGGAACCAGGATCCTGAGCCTCTGCTGCTTCTCCATCAGCAAACACCAGTTAATATCTTCAAGTCACTGAATGCTGTAGTGATGAAGAGCCCATACAGAAATGAGGACCTCTGTCTCCACATCAAAGTTTGAATAATACAGAGTATAAACAGCCTGCAGCTCTAACCTGAACAGGGAGAAAACAAATAACTGAGCGCACACTCGTTAGCAGCATTCACTAACAGCAAGCAGTGTTCACTTTTTCCATCTTTCAAAAATCCCAGGTCATTGCACCTGGGTTTGTCTTTGAATGAGCCCATATCCAATGGGAAAGGACTATGTAATAATGTACTTAAAGACCAGGGCAGAAAATACACAGAGAAAGAGGGTCAATTAAGTTTGTACACATAAACCCATTTCATGCACTTCTTAGAAGAACATCTCACAATCCATTAGAGTAAACAGATTCAGAGCCGTAATTTCTAGTAACTCTTCATTTTTTGGCCAAAGAAAAATATCTAGGCCAAAACCCCTCCCCCCATCACTCAGGTGAATGTTTTAAAAGTCTGTAATTTATTGTACACCTTCAACTACTAGCCAGTAGTTCAGTGATGAACACTTAAGCACAGCATTTGCTCAGGTTCAAGGCTTCCAGCTGAGATCCGTCAGTCTAGAGTTGGCCACCTGCCTCCCTTCAAAGAAGCCACCTCCAAGAATTTTACCATATGGAGATACTCAACCCAGACAATTTTTTTGAGTCGCAGTAAGAATAATCTCTTTTCTTTGGAGTAGCAACTTAGCTTTTCACCCATAATTCTCAGAGCAGGTTTAAGTAATAATAAATAACATTACAAATGAGGAAACTCATGTCCAGCCCGCTGAATCACACCGCCTCCCTAAACCACATTGAAATTAGAGCTGCTGGGGAAGTGTCCTTTAAATTTCTGTAGGAGTGTTGATAAGAAGCAAACAGGGAGCATGGTTTTATCTGATTTTCTCCTTCCAAAGTTGTGCAAGGTATCTACACGCCTGTAAACAATTATTGCAACCCGCCTCGACTTTCACCAAAAGTATTACCTTGAGCAAAGGCCGGTACCAGTGCACCTTCATGCTTCTGATGGGCAAGGATAAAAATGGGAATTGGTACCTTTTAAGAAAATGTACCAGTGGCTTGCTCCAAAAGTTGTCTAAATCTTTCAGCAGATATAGCTGGAAATGAACCAGGTCATGCACCCGTATACACCCCTGCTCCAAACAAAATATCTGAATATTCTTCCACCTTTGTTCTTTCTGTTACTGTCTCCATTTAGCCTAAAAATATGAACTTCTCATACGACAAGTACTGCCACCCATGCACGGTAAAGAAGATGACAGACCTTCTACTACCAAAACTGCAGTGACCTTTATGCTGACAAGGTGCAATGTGGTGTACAGGCAAGATGAAAATGCATAAACCTTAATCCAACAGAAGAAGGACCATCTCCTAAAGGAAGATTTCATGTCTATTCAACATAGCTTGTGAGTACCACCAAAAACTGAGAAACTCTAGGCAAAAATTATACCTAGTCTTATATTTGAGCTATTATTCACAATAACCATGCCTGAAGTTTTAAGGACAGTGTGAATTTAAGCTTTTTGTCATGCAAAATGAATACACTCAGAAGTGACATGACTTATTTATGTACCTGCAGGGTATTTCTTGGAAATTACATAGCAACTTATGCCAGCAATGGGAACATTACTAATATAACACCATGTTATCTCCTTATGACAATGTAAATGCCTCAGATCACCACAGTATTTGATAACATCACAGAGATAAATGTTTCATCCACGCATAATTCCAACAATGGAGGATGGATGTAGTAGCGAGGTAATTTGCATTCCTGCAACTGTACCAAAGTTCAAAAAATATAATAACTGACATAAAAAATACAGCAAAAGGAATTTAAAGACACACTGAGATGTAGCATGTGTTTCTGTGGGGACAGATCGATTACGCAATAGCGAAAAAAACCTAAACTAACTCTCTAACCTACAAAAACTGTCTAGGGATAAAGGCCCAAGGTCTCACCAAGCTATCTGTCTTGGCCTCTCTCTGTAACTGCTGTAGGTCTCCAGGCATTGCTCGCTGCTCATAACCATACCCTGGTGCAGAGAACAAAACAGCAGCTCCAGAACTAGCCAGGTCCCAAAGGTTGCTCCTGCCTTCCCCCATCTTCACTGCTTGCCACCTGGGCCATCCCCAGCCGACACGTCCCAGTGCACTCTACCCCAGGTAGTCCTTGCTCCCATCTTACCTAAAATTGTGTTTGCTCTGCGATCTCTGCAACAGACTTGTTAAATTCAATTAACAGCAGCTCATCAGTAGTACAAAAGCTTGTCCCAAGTGCCTGAATTAAGCTCAGTCAACAGAACCCTGGACATTTTAAGGTTTACCTTGAAAAGCCCTTAAATCCCACCAGTATACACAATTTTTTGACAAAAAATAGTAAACAAGTAACAGTGATAAATATTAAATGTAAAGAAGCTGCTTGCATGAAGCAATGAAATCCCTTGCTAACTAAAACGTGTACACAGAAAGGATTCTGAATTAGGAAAGGGGTAAAGATTGAGAATAAAACAGAAACTCAGTGAAGTGTTCTGGGAAAGTACATTGGCATCCCAATGCTGGTTCAACCAACCAGAGTCATATAAATGTTACGTTCCTTTATCAAGCATTAAAGAGCTGGTAGATCTGTGAGGTGTGGAAGCTATCTGCATGGTAAATTTCCACGTAGAGAAGATTTTCCCAGACTGAGGTTTCAAGCATGAGTTCAACATGAGTTTTCTATTAATAACATTAAACATTTCTGCAGATGTTTCAGGAAGATACTAATGTGTTTACAAAAAGAATGCAAATAATGAATGCAGACACACAAAAAGTAAGTTTGTTTACAAGCCTGTACAAGTTGGGGAATTTTAGGGTAAGAAAGAGAGAGGTTATTTTTGGATCAAAACACACTTGTTATATATAAACGAACTTTTAACTTTTCAACCCTATGAAGAATCGAGTGTCTAAGACAGCATCATAAGATCAAAATTAAAATGAGAGAGACTACTGATGGAAAAGACTTTGCAATATTCACCCAGGCCTACAAGAAAGTCCTTTTATTTTCAGTCTAAGGTCTCAGTCCGGAGAGCTGTTCTGCACGGCCAGGCTCCACATCAGCACTGTGATTCATCCATACGATATAATTTGCAGGATCAAAGATTTCAGAAAATTCTCATGTCAGCCCACAGGCATCACCTGAAAAGTCCCCTACTTTTCAGGCAACACAAACTGAAGTTCTCAGAGTTCATCCTAAAACTGTGAATCCCCCCTGACTTTCAATGGCAGCCTAAGCCCCTCCTGGCAAGCCCCTGTCGCCTTCATGAGCCTCTCTGTGACGCTTGCTGAGACTGCACTGAGGATGTCCCTGAAAGGGACCAAAAAGCTGATTTAACTGGAGCACTGAGTTTCCTTCAGCTGGATCAACTGGGCAGTCTCCTTCCTGCCTTGCTGGCATATCAGAGGGGTGCCACAGGGTAGAGAAAAACAGGCAAGAGAAAGGAGCATCTGCTTACATTGACTTCGGCACCTCTATAACATTTTATTTTGCTCTTGCTGTAAGATTATTTCCTGCTGGCCTCTGGGCTACTCCTGCTCAACAACCCCACAATGTAGGAAGAAAATACTCACCACCAGCCAGAGCCTCCTCTCGTGCACTGTCATCATCACTAGGCTGGAGAATATTCCAGGATGTCAAAGTAAGGGAAGAAATATCTTCAGCTGACAACAACTTCAGCATGTCCATGTGATTGCTCTGAGGCTTGTAACGTGGGATGAAACACTCTTTGCCTTGCTTAAAAATGTCCTTAATGATGTCTTCTGTCTGGATTTCATCTGGCATGCTCAGAAAGATTGCAATTCTTTTGGAATCTTGGTACTTGGGATGGCCAATCACCTACATGGGAAATTGATGCAATCAGTTGATGAAAAGTTTATGAAAGACTGACTTTATTTTAATTAAACACACAACTGGAGCAAAATATCCATTGAAAAGGGTAGAGATACAAACTACCACGCATCATAAAGAGAATTAAAATGACTTTGTTTCCTACTCCAACATTTCTACCATCAGCAAAATCAAAATAGGCAAATTTTTGCACTCAATGAACAAAACATTGTAACACAGGTTTGGACCTGGAAAAAAAAACAATTTTGGAGATAATCTCCTCATCCTTTACGTATTTGAGCCATATAGTGCAGACATCCTCAAATGCCCAACATCCCTGGAGAAAGATACTGCGGGTCAGAACTCCCAGCTTATGCAAAGCATGAGGCTTTTGTGTTCCTTTTCTTCCACCCTTTCTACATGCTGCATCTCACATGTGGGGCTTGGCAGAATGAGAAAAGCATCAATGATAATAACTCAAAAGAAAATTAGCATCAGAAGAGCTGACTGCAGAGCACAAAGTCTTCCAAGAGACCAGACCCCCCTCTCTTTTTTTTCACCTGAAACGCCTTCCCTATGGCAAGTTTAAATATATGACTTCAAACATCACCTGCTTCTAACGGGTGATCTTATTACTGCACATTTTTCAGAGCTTGAAGGAAAGATGGCCTTGCCATGTTTTGATTTTCATGAGGTTCTCTGTGCTGGGCTTATAAAAGACTGAATATAGGAAGGAAAATAAGAAACGCTTATATGGTGAAAAAGTGTTAGCAGATTCATACCTCCCTATGTCTCTGCCCCATTTGAGATTGAATTCCACATTAAAAATTGAGAGGAGGTTTTTGAAAGCTTGTCTTCTCACTCTCTCGTATGTTACATATTTTGTTACTTACATCTGGACAAAACAAATACAAATGTCTCCCTTCTCATTTAAATGCGATTTATTCTTATTCTATACACTTGCAAAAATCTGTCAAAAATAACAGACAATTGAGAAACTGTGCTTATCTATGGAACAGAAAGCACCAAATCCTCTGCTCTCTGTTTGCATAACTGCAAGGCAACTCGCTCTTCTGAGCTTTAGCCTTTGCCCTGGCCCTGTTTTGAGAGATAAATGCCCCTATCCGACTTGAGATACGATTCTCACTCTGTTTTTTTAATTTCTTTCCAGCACAGCAATTAAAAGCCCAGGTGAAATATTCAGAAGATGGGTATATTTTTGTAAGGAGGAAAAAAAAAAACCAACAAGAAACACTCCAGACCAAATCATGGTAATGCTTGGCCATAGAAACGTCTTAACAATTCAAAACCCTATTTTGCTTCCTTTTGCTATTTGCCCAACCTTACACATGGATTTTTCCAACTAAGTGATTAAGCTCTCAAACAACAGAATTTCCATGGCAGCTTTTGTTTCAAAGAACGGACTATTTAGTCAAATTGCAGACTCCAGACAATGCCTGTGATTCATGTTGTTGAGGGCCTCCAGAGCTGAACCTTCTCCTGGGTTCCGAGAGGAGAGAAACCAAGAAACAAAACTCTCCATTTTCACAGCGCTGCTGTAGGCACCACACAGGTCCAGTCTGCTCCAACATGTCCAGTAACACACTTGATTATGCTGCGTGGAAAGAAATGAGGTTGAAGATGTGAAACCACAGGCGAGCCGGAAGACAGAATTTCGGATGTTTTCAGAACTGTGAAAATGAAGCTGCTATGACTCTGAGCAGTTTCTGAGTGAAAAAATTTCCACACTTAACAAATATTATCTGCCCTTTGTTCACCAGCTGATGGCTATTTTTGCAGAATCAGAGCATGCAAACAGCATGACTTTAATCGTGAACATAAACATTAAAAAAGAATAATCATCCAGCAGCTAATTAAATACAGGTGGTTAGGTCAGCCTGTGAAGCAGTTTCACTTTGAATTTAAAGATCCTTTTGAGATGAGATTTTATGACTAAAAAATATTTTTCAGGTGTTATAAACCAACCTACTCACTTTTATGAGCTGCAAGCACTGATATATGTTATAAAGCTATATTTTTGGCCTTATATTGTTCCAAATATATTTCCATCATTTTAAAAAACTTTCTTCATGTCTGCTGTATTATCCTCCCGCAAAGAAGCTGACTCTACTTTCTGTCGCTTGTGCAACGCCACTCTGCCTCAAGAAAGCTCAGGATTTTCAATTTGTGTCAGATTATTAAAATGGCAAGATAGTATCAATTTTTATGTCATATTTCCTGCTGCCTTCTTTTAAGCAAAACAAAAGCTGTGTGTTTTGGTGTGCTCTCATGAGCAGAAATGAGCACTCTGTTGCCAAATTTATCAGCAGCGGTGACAGGAAAGCTGAGGGCTCCTAAAAATTGGGTGCTACATGGGGCAGGTGCTTATAAAGTTGGCAGAGGACTCTGCATTTTTTGGAGAGGATGCCTGCCAGTATTTTCGAAAAATTCAGAGGTTTAAGTCTAGAATGTGTGATTACTAAAATGCGTTATTGTAGGACATTACGTATATTTCTTTTGAAAAAAACATTGCCAGTGGAAAAAAAAAAAGGTGAGTTCCTTTAAGTGAGTTCCACTTAAACTTCCTATGACCTAAAGTTTCTGTGCTGCCACGTCCTGCAGCGTGTGACACCTCAGTTTTAAGTCTGTAACATGATTTGAGATCCTCTGGCAGGAAAATAACAATATAAATGTTACATCTAGAAGTACCCGCTGGTGCTGCAAAAGAAAAAAAAAAAAAAAAAAAGGAGGACTGTGCTCTACTCCATGCAGGGACTGCAAAATAAAATTTTATTGTGTTTATTAAAATGATAAAATACATCTATATAAAAACTTTGTAATCCAAGCCAAACAGGACATTTCAAAAGTACACACTGGTACCATGCTGTGCTAGGATACAATGAGGTGGACCCTCCTTGGTACCTTTTAAAGTACAAAATTACATGAAAAGTACAAAAAATTACATTAGAAATAAAACCGCAGGGCAGGAATACCACTGAAAGACACAGAAGGGAAACGCCAGCCAGTTAAAACACGAGGCAAATCGAGACATTTGTGGGTTTTTTCTGTCCATAAAGCCAGCCCGATGTGAAAAACACTTGATGCCAGCACCCAGCCGGAGCCAGAAACGCGGCCGGTGACAGAGCTCGCCTCCGGTTTCACCGACACCCCGGCTTTCACTCCATGGCAGCCGGCACCGCCCACCGCAGCCGCGGCACACACCGAGGCCCTCGGCGTTAATTAGAAGCGATGGGGGCCAGGCAGGGGGCCGAGGCGGAGCTCCCCCCCACAGGCCCGGGAAGGCCCTATCACCCTGAGTCACGCTTCGCTCCCCAGCGCGGCCTGGAAACCCCCGGGCGGGCTTCCCCGCGCAGGCCCGGCTCCTCGGCCCTCCT
>JAHREE010000547.1:5474073-5505409 GCA_033628505.1 Tringa tobata | reverse complement strand
CGCGGGGCCGCTGCTCTGAGGCTTGGGCGGCCGCCATCTGGCCCGGCTGCGGCCACCGCTGCCCCTGAGGGGACTGGAGAGCCAGCCTGGGCCCTGCCAACCCCGGCATTATTTTTCTTGTGTGGAGTGAATTACAAAGGGTTTCCCCTTTTCTGATTTTGTTGTAGAAAGGGAAATTACATTTCGGCGGGATATTTTTTGACTGTAACCAATCGGTTTCATATCCCTATGGGCACCTGCCGGTGGGCCTGGGCAGTGAGGGGCTGTGGGCCCTGTGGCACAGGCCTGGGGCTCGGGATGCCATCGGCCTGGCAGCCCGCAGGGAAGGTGTGCTAGCTCTCTGAGACATGTCTGAAGGGAGACCCTGGAGGCTGCATTTTGGCACGTTTAATGATCCAACCCACCCTTAAGTGCAAAAAGGCATGTTTCCTTAGGAGAGTAGTTGCTTTCATAAGTCTGCTTTCCATGGCACTTGATGACATCTCAATTTGGCTACTGTGTGCATTGATGAAGTCATCAGCTGTCCCACTCTGCAGCTCTTTGACCTCATCTGTAGCTCTAGGAACAGCGTTGTTTTCTCCTCTGCATCGCCTGACAGCTGTAGGGTCCCTTGAACAGTAGTGCCCTGGGACCTGGGACACCGTTCGGTGTCGTGTGTAGATAACTCCATGACAGCTAACAAAGCATATCTATACTATTTTATAAGACTTAGCTAATAGACCTGTTGTTTTCAGACATTTTATTATGTTTAGAATGCAGGCGGTAGATTTCATCACTGCTTTTCTTGCTCTTAAATGCAGAGCAAATGGAGGTTTTGTCCTGGTGAACATAATTGGGACCACACTGAACCATTAATGATCCAGGCTTCTTTTGTTTAAACCCAGGCCTTGCCATGAAGGCAAGTTCTAAAATTATTGTATCACCTCGATTTTGAAAAGGCTAGGTTAGCCTTTTATATTTAATTAAAATTTTGTACTCCCCAGTATGAAATAGGTTACTAGATTAGTGTAAAAGGAAGTGAATGTGGTATTAATAGACTGGAGCTAGCCACTACGATACGCGCTTACAGTAGCGCACAAAAAGGAACTGAGTAAGAACTGCTGTTCTTATCATGAAGACTTAGACTGCAACTAACTAAATAAATGTCAAAATGTATTTTAAAATGTCATTTCTGACAGGAACTTCCATAGGTGTACTGGAGTTGGGCATTTTCCTTTAGCTGCCCCTTGCCCTCAGGATGCTGCTATCTTCTCTTCAGCAACAAAGTTTATCTTAAAAGATCTGCTATACCTGCTAAATAATCTTTCTTGGTTTTGCTGGGGAGAGGGAGAGGGAAAGGGAGAAGGAGAGGGAGCAATACAGGTTCTAGCAAGCGTTAACATCTGTTTGTGTTCTGTAGTTTAACCCACCAAGTTAGACCATAGAATCACAGAACAGCCCAGGTTGGAAGGGACCTCAAAAGATCTCCTGGTCCCGTGGGAAAGGGAGCCTAGATGAAACTATCCAGCACTCTGCCAATTGCATCCTGAAAACCTCCAGTGATGGGGAGGTTGTTCCAGTTAATGATTGTTCTTACTGTAAAAAAAATCTTACATTGAGGTGAAAGATGGAGATCCCATTACCAGAAAGAGGCTGCTTCCTTCTCCCAGTATCCTAAGGCCTCGATTGTCTAGAGGATTTTTGTTGGAGAACGATGCTGTTCTGTGCCACGGCCAACCGTTGCCTCAGCTTGGTTCATCTCCAACACGTCTACAAAAGAAGAAGAGTGCTTAGAGCCAGCCTGAGTTCCCTATTGAAGGAGAGTCACTACAGCTAAAGAAAACCCTTCTAGAATGAGTTCTTGAACTGTTTAACCTTTGAAAGCAAATGGAATTTGAGTCAAAACAATAGTTGCCCCAGACTATAAAAGCCTGGAAGTCTGTTAGGTCCTACATGTGAATTTGCTGAGTTTTGTGGTGTATCCCAAAACACTAATTACGGTCGTCAGAGCTGATCCAGTTCATTTATCTTGCCACAAGCTGTCTGCTTCTTATACAAGCTACAGCATAATAATTAAGAAGTATTAGAGAAAATTAAGGTCTTGACATCTATGGACTTCAGGTCAAACCCGTGTACTACTTGGATTCTCCAGTAGCACTCTGATAGCTTTTCTAAGAGTTCTTTTACTCAGGTAGACCTTTTCCCATCCTCCAAAGAAATGAGACCAATCATAAGACCTTAAAATATGTATTTTAATATCTTTTTTAAAAAATCTTAGTGTATTTACACAAATTTCTCATTCTAAAAAACATTTTGTAGTTGCCTACTTTAAAACATCTAGTTTAAAAAAAGTCCAGCCAGATGACATTACACAAATTAGAAAGAACATTCAATGAAGATATAAGCAATTAAAAAATACAACAAAGAAACCCGGACCATTGCATTAACAATGAGTGAGCGCACATTTTTAAGTTGTTACCTTCCACGCATTGTGCTTCCCATAACAATTGCTTGGTCTGTGTCAGTGATTTGTGCCCACTTTTCCACTGGAATTTGCAATTGATTTTTCTTCACAGAATCCCTTCCCCCCTCCTCCCCCCTCTTGCTTATAAAAACGTTGCAATAAAATGCATTACAGTATTATTTCATTTACAAAACAAATGACATTAAAACTTGTTTCCTAACCCATTGGATTGTATTTCAGTAAAGCCATGTCCTTTCATGGAGGTGCAACAGAGATTCCAAGAGCTGTCTGGATGCGGAGAATGATCCCTCTCTGGACGCAGTTCTGCCTGGAAAGGGTGACTTGAATTGCTGCTGTGTCGATTCCTCTTTGGAGGGATCTCGTCTTCAGGTTTGGCAATTAGGATAGCATGTTTAACATTGTATTTAGTCAAAATAAATACAAATAAATTAAAATGGTGGAACAAAATTATTTTCTTGTTGATATTGCTTGGAGGAGAGCTTAGCAATGAAGCTTGTGGCAATATCTAGATTATACGTGAATGGCAGGTCCATGTGTTTCAGTAGTACTCTCTGAACAAGGAAAAAGCAGCCAGGAACACGGCTGTAATTTTGGAGAAAGATACTAGTGATCTTCTTTCAAACTTTGTTAGGAAGCCATTTTCCTATGGAAAAGAACAGGCACAGTTAGGGACACCTTAAAAATAATGTGTGGAAGAATCACACCATTCTCTGCTGGTATCAGATGAACAGAGCACTACACCATTGTGCGCGGAGGGGCAGGTTTTCAGAGTTCTACCTCCAAAAGATAAATAGGGCTTTAAAAACAGTAGCTGAAAATAGCTGCATCTTGCCGAATGTTTGTTTTATCTCCAGGTCAAGACTCTGCCCTCCTTGTGTAAATACAAAATGAATGTGAACTGTATCATCTGAGCCCACATCTTCAAGGAAGATACAAGTGCTGTGTTTCTGATGTAGTAATATACTTATAAATATCTTCCTTTAAGCCTCCTTGTTCTACTATGATGAGGTATGTATTATGACAGAATGTTGCCAGGAGTTGATACTTCTCTTAAATAAAATTGGCTTTATTTGAAAGAGATGGAGAGAGAAGCCTTTACAATAAATCTGATGCATCAAGGGTCCATGACTCACTCTCACCTTTTAACTGCTACCAGACAGAGAAGGAGCAAAACAAGCAAAAAGAAAAAAAGGAAAAGTAAGGCACTAGAAAACAAGTGAGGGAAAAAAGTAATAGCAAATAGGGAATATAAGAGAAGTGGGACAGGGGAGGGGTGGAAAGAGAAAGTAACACTTACATATAGGTAAAGGAAAAAAGTACCAAGGAAATAACTGGCTCTGATGTCATTGATTCTCAGCTTCCCCTAACGGCAAAAGAAAAGTATTGGCGTGGTGAAACTCTGCAAAGCAAAAGGGACATCCCCTGCACTGGCAGAAGGGAATTTCAGCAGCTTGGCAAAATAATCCACATATTGACAGATGCTTTTCTCAGCATTGACCACTGATTTATGGAAGCTCTAGGATTATCCCAGTCCAAATAAACAGAAAAGATTTAACCACAGTTGCACTAACCTGCAAATTTGTTTAAGTAAAACTGATTTGGGGGATTAAATAATGACTTTGTTGAAATCCACAGCAAAAGAACTGACTTCAGCGGCGAGGATCACATCTGTGTATTTTTCTTTTACCTTGGACTTCAGTATTTTTGGACCAACTCCCTTAGGATGCCACTTAATTTTAGATTTAATAATGGCAAATTAGATGGCATGCTAGTTTAACCTGCTTTGAGCAGGAGGCTGGACCAGATGATTTCCTAAGGTCTCTCTCAATCTGAATTATTGTATGATCCTACGATGCAAGACTAACTCTAGGATTTTGACTATTACAGGTACAGCAAGTGCCTTTTTAAAAGGAGAGTTGTCTTTTAGCATTGTTCTATTTAAAGCAGAAGCAAAGCTTTCACTCTAAGTCTCAAGGAGACATTCTAGACATCAAATATTAAAGGACCAAATAAACCCCCAAATGAAATGTTTTTGACACTGTCTGTTACAATAGTTTCCCTTAATTAAGTACAATCTCCTAATCTAGATTTTGGTGGAAAATGGGAAACTTACCCAGCCACCATTCGCATCTATCCATTCGGCTTTGTTGTTTATTATGTACTCTGTGATGAAATAAGAAATCTGCTCCTTCTCCTCTCCAGTCAGCTGGACTCCATGCTCTTGAAGCTTCTTAGTGAGAAGACCTCCAAACGTAAATATGGTCATAATTCGTCCCCAGTTAGTATTTCCGTCAGCAAATTTTTCTTCCATGACACCGTTGAAAATTCTCTTGGCAACAGCTACCGAGGTAATATCAATCTTGTCCAGGAATGGTCTGAGAGCCTCCTCGGTTTGATCTTGCAGCGAAGATGCAATGTTTCGCAAGACGTGAGCAACCCTGGTTTGGGCTGGTCCAAGATGTGACTCCTGAAGCACATATTGCAGATAATCTTGAGCTAAGTAATAAACGTAATAGAACTCAGCTGTTTCCATCTAGAACGAAGCACGGAGAGCTGTGCACCGCTCTTAATCAGGGTTAGTAACGAGCAGCCACAGGATGTGCTCACAGCTTTGTGTTGTCTGGTTTTGATGGAATTTTTTTGCTTTTAGCAAATGAGTTCCTGTAAAAACCCAGTGACTTAATGGCTGTGTGGGTTGTGGAATATGTCGCAGCGGAAACGAAAGAAAAAGTGTCTGCTCAACATGTCTTGAGTGATTTATTATTTCTCTAAATAGTATGATTCCGCAACTAAAATCTACCGGCTTTTACCACATTCTTCAGCAGTATCATTGGCATTTCCTAGGGACTTTTACTCTGTAACACTAGCAAAGGTTAGGCATTTGGCTTGAAAAAAACATGCCTAAAAGTGTATGCTAGAGGAGCATGCAGCCCCCGCCCCCCATTTCCCCCCCACCCCAATCTCATCATTGCCAGGGGTCGAGGCTGCTGTCCTTATTGTTTATCCACAGGTCTCTTTCTGGTGCACGGCTTTTGAAGGAAACTGGTAGACATTTCCAACAGGATGGGAGAATGGATGAATTTTCTTCAGCACTCGAGGAGTTCTACGTAACTGCAAAAAGTGGGAACACAACAGTGGTACAAGTAGGGATGGAAAAAGGAGAAAGCCAGCTTTATAGCATTATCCCCTCTTCCAAACTTTCCCACACTCTCTCCGTGAGTGCTCTTCAAGGTCCTTCTTTGAAGATTTGAATGGGTAGCTTCAAAGATTTCTTTCCCCCATGGGGAGTTCTGCTGTAAAAGACATTATTAGTACAACAGACAATGCTAATGCAGTCAGCATGTCAGAACATGGGATGGAAACTATGGGGCCAAGCTAGTGATGTGTGATACCATCTGAATCTTTCATGACAGGTAACAAAGAAGTATCGTGATGCCTACAAGAACTTCTCTTAGGTTGAAATTTTTGGTCAAGCAGTTCTTTTTTAGGAGAAGGGGCAGAGATGTCTAGCCCCCTTTTTCCTTACAAACCTCTTCTGAGACAACCTGATCTTGCTAATGGGTGGGGATGTGTCTGTAGAGAACCTCATCCCATTGCAGAGGGTTCAGAGCAACAAGCAATTTGATGTTTGGAGACCCCTCTCTTTCTCCTTCCCCCTTTCTTCATCCCTCTACTGCTGACCCACCTCTCATCCTTCTCTGAAAGCAAAACGCATTCCCAGCCCCACACACCGACAGCTCTTCTTTGCTCCAGGGAGGGCAATGAGCCTGTTTCTAGTCCAGGGTGCTCCCTGAAGCTCAGATCTATGGAAGATGAGCAAGGCTGCTTGCCTGGTGGCCAGGTCTCAGGTGTCAGGGTAGCACTGGCACCTAATGGCACTGGAGAAAAGCATACCTGGACTGTGATGCAGGTCTGGTGGCAGCAGGTTGCTAACCCTCCCTAGCCCCCCCAAAGGTTTATGCTGCTGCTCTGATGTCACAGTTTCGCAGATGTCCATTAAGTAGACCAGGGTAGTTTCCAGTATCTCCTCGGGGTTTTTTTGTTTCTGTGAGTCTGGCTCAGAATGACACAGTAGACTTCCATGCACAGCGGGGTTTGAAAGCTCAAGCGATCACCAGCGTAGCACAGACATCAATCACTGCGGCGAGTCGGGAAAATATTTCCCTCACTTTCTCTTGGAAGCAAAGAAAGAGGCGTTTTGGTGTTGTGTTTGCCTTTGGGAGAGAATGGGTTTAGGAGAGCAGTGTGAGCTGGAAAAACTCTCATGTTAGATGTTACCCCCAGGGAAGGATGTGATGGTAGGACTCGGGGTGGGAAGCCAGCTCTCCCCTCCTCCCTCCTCCATCCACAGGCACATTCTTACCCAAGCTCATTTTGGAAGTTCAGAGGTGTCCTCTATCCAATACCTGCAGCTGCTGCTTTGGCAGAGAGCGCCGTTAGGCTGGCTTTGTCTTTGTTATGTTCAGTGATTTCAGCAAACTGCCAACTTTTTATGAGGATTGCAAATGAAAAAACAAAAAAAAAAGGATGAAAGGATGTGACAATCCTTAACTCTTCCCAACTCAAGTTAATGTGAGCTGGGGTAGAGGGAATGCATCGCTCTACCCAGACAGCTTCCTTCCTATTGGATCCAAACGGGGCTGAGAGACGTACTCAAGGAAAAATCACAGGAATCCTTTTTCTACGTAGCACAGTCTGAAGTAATAGATCACTCCTGACTCTCTTAGTAATTGATCAATGAAAAGCTTTTCGTATTTTTGTGAATATAAGTAATAGTTGAATATGAGAATAGTAGAACGATACCTAAGGAGACAAGTTTTGTTTTCTTCACCATCGACAGCAGCAGAGGATGGGCAGGAGCTGATATTTCTTCATTAGTGGAGCACTTGGGATTCAGAGGGGGGTGATGAAATAAGGCTATGATTATGTCACTATTATTGAAAGAAATCAATGTTAATACCTTGGCAATTTTGGTGCAAATGCTGCCACTTAAGGTCTTTTGCTCTCTTCAAGGGCTGCAAGGTGAGGCTCAGCGCTCAGCTCCCAGGAGGGGGTGGCAGCTCTGAGCAGACATCTCCAAGGGGACACCAGGACACTGGTGACCGGAGCCTAGGATGTGGCTGTTGAACCTGCCCCGAGTCTGTTGACTTCAATATTAGACACATTGGCTTTTCAATGCCGTGTAGTGCAGGGTGCAATTCCAAGTGTTGGATGTTTAGTAGCAGTGGCAGTTTATGTATCTATATACATAAAAAGTCAGGCCAGAGTGGATAGCCCAGTCTGCCCAAGCTCTGATGCTCAGCTCGGAGCCCATGAGAAATCAGGTTGTGGATCTCTTGCCTGTGTCGTGTCACTCTAACACTCTTATTCTCACTTTCTGCATTAGGCAGGGCCTTCCTTTCTCCTACCAACTGTATTGCTTCTTCTTTTCCTCTTTGCTGTATGTACTTTGTCTTTTATAAACGATTCATGTTAATAAAAGATTTGAAACAGAAATGTGCTTGACATGGCAGCTCAAATGCAAACCCCCCCTTTGCTACCCGGCAGAGCAAGGGGCTTCAAATACTTTAATTTAAACCTGTGCTCTGTGTATTTGGCTCTGCATCCTGCCCTAACCTGAAAAGACTTATTTTTCAGAACAGATGGGAACTGAGCTGACAGATCCTCATAAAATTGACTTGTGAGAGACGATGTTATCTCATTGTTTTCGAGACAAAACTAAGCCAAAAGCTTCATTGAGCTATTCGTGCTGCATCTGCCTTGCCAGAGTTGTTCCGGTTCCAGGTGAATGTGGGAACTGTGAGCCCCTCTAAGGCAGTTGAGCTTTGTCTGGAGGAACAGTCTGAGACCTTGACAAAATTCTTACAATTTTTTTTTTTTCTGGTTTTCTTCCCTTTTTGATGTCCAAACCAGGACGATTTTTGTGCGGTGTTGGATTTCATTGCAAAAGAAGGGCTCAGTTCCCTTGTAGCTTTCCAGCTGTCCTGCACAGCCCTGATATAAGACTTCAGGAGGCTTCGGTGACTTTTATTTACCCTCTGTTTTCCTACAAATTGGAATATGCAAGCTGGCTTTTCGGTGAGCTGAAATGGAGAGCTGGTGTTGAAGGCAGAGGCGGGTTTGCCCAGTGGAGTGCTGCCACCTAGTCGCAACCATCCTGGCTGCAGGCTGAGGAAGGAGGAACCCCCGTTGCCTACCTGGGTCTGGAATACACCTTCAGGTCTTCTCTGCTTTGAGATTCTATACGCAGGAAAAAAACCCTCAAATACAATAGCATCTCCGGTAATGATCTAAATTAGTAAGTGATAGCGTGTTTCCCGAAGAATTCTGTCAGCTGGGAGGCACCAGAGACTCCAGTCCAAAGCTTGGAGAAGTCATCTCCATAAGAAGTTTTGGGAGTGGTGCATTCTAAAGCACTTCCACCCATCTCCTAATGTTTCTAGGATGGAGAAAGAATAGGAAATATCTGTAGCAAGGTGCTGGATCTTAAATTCTGAGGCAATAGAAGGAGAGACTTAGAGCCAGCTTACATTCTCTGTGTCTCAGGAGATGCAGATGTAGCACAGAGGACAAGCTCTAGGAAGGACAGGAGGATGCAACTGGTTTTTGCATCTTCTAGGCCAACTGAGAGATTTCCCCCTCTACTCTGCACTCCCCCTCTACTCTGCACTGGTGAGGCCACAACTGGAATACTGCATCCAGTGCTGGGCTCCCCAGTTCAAGAGGGACAGGGAGCTACTGGAAAGAGTCCAGGGAAGGGCAACAAAAATGATTCAAGGATTGGAGCATCTCCCTTATGAAGAAAGGCTGAGACAACTGGGACTCTTTAGTTTGGAGAAGAGAAGGCTGAGGGGAGACCTTATCAATGCCTATAAGTATCTAAAGGGTGGGTTGAAGGAGGAGGGAGCCAGACTCTTTTCAGTGGTTGCCAGTGAGAGGACGAGGGGTAACGGGCATAAGTTGGAACATAGGAGGTTCCACTCAAACATGAGAAAAAACTTCTTCACAGTGAGGGTGCCAGAGCCCTGGAACAGGCTGCCCAGGGAGGTCGTGGAGTCCCCTTCTTTGGAGATTTTCAAGCCCCACCTGGATGCAGTCCTGAGTAACATGCTCTAGCTCTGGGCAATCCTGCTTCAGCAGGAGAGTTGGACTAGATGATCTCTATGGTCCCTTCCAACTCTAAAAATTCAGTGAAATTCAGTGAAATTCTGGGGCAAGTGGAAAGACAAAGTAGTCCCCAACAAAATAAAGCAAATAGCTACTCCAGCTTACTGTTCAGGTATGGTGCAGCCCAGAATGACTGAGGGCTGACCAGCAGGTCAGACCATCAGGTCTCTCCTGCTCCCAAAACAGTACACAGCAAAGCCTGAGAGGATGGATCATATGAAGATGGACACTGTGGCTCTCCATTGCTCAAACATGAGAAGAATTCTCTGAGAAGCCATTCCATTCCCCTTACGACTCCTCCAGAGCACTCCAGCAACATAAGGGAACTATAGGAAGGGCAAGGTTTGGCTGTGTCCCTCAGGGTTCAGCTGCTGCCTCGTCACTTCCTCTTGTAACTCATCTCGACTGAGAACTTGGCTTCTTCTTGGCTGAATCCCAGGTTCTCTCACCATCATGAGTCAAGGAGGCAGCCAAACACACTGCCTCACCATGCATGTGCCGTGTGTCATCACGTGCATGTGTGTAGACACATGTTCTACATTCTCATAAGCCTTTCCAAATGTTTATCTAGGATTAGAAGAATTTTAACAAATAGTCATGGTTGTCAGCAGTGAGCCACAGAAATGTAAAGCTTCCTAAGCTTCCCAGACAATGGAGCATGAACAAGTAAAATCTTGGTAGAAGCTTAGCAAGATCTTGCAGATGCCAGCAGAAACACTCTCTGCTGAAGCCAGCAGGAAAAAAGAAAAAAAAAGAAAAGAAGAAAAAAAAAGGTCTGCTTGTGAGTATTCATGAAATAAGAAGAGCTCATGCCTCAATGTGATAACCAAAACTTTGTGTGCCCCTCACACCCACAAGTCAAGGGTGGTTTTGACTTTTGGTTCATTCTGCTGTGGTGGGTGCAACGTGAACATGTGCAAAGTCCATTTGTATATTGATCTGCACCTTTGGTTCAGATCTGTGTCTGCCAAAGACATAATGCCACCAGCAGAGACAGGCATTCAACATCAGCTGCACCAATGCTTTAAAGCTACTTTAAGTGGTGGTGAGATTCAAAAGGTGGTGAGACAGCATTTTGGTAATATGTCTGAGCCTTACTTAGCATAGAGAGTCCCACTGGATGAGATTTTCAAAATACAAACAAGATTTAAGTAAAGAGTTTCCACTGAGCGTGAACAGGATACGGGTGCCCAGTTCCTTCAGGTGCCTTCGAAAAAAATCTCAGCTATTCAATAAGGCTACTAACAGTCTGAAGTTAGGCATGCTTTTAAATTCTTTGCTATTTGATTTTCCGAGGGAAGCTTATGCATCTCAGGTTTTTAAAATAAATTGCTTTAAAATCCAAGCTCACTTCAACAGGTACAATTTACCTGGGTGCCTCGGAGGTTTGCAGTCCTCTACACCAGCCCTCCCAGGAGCGTGCTTGCTTCTGCGCTTCTCTCTCCTTCCAATCAGGCCTGCATCTGCTCCTGGACTTCTCCCGTGTTTAAATCAAGCCTGCATCTGCTCCTGTTACTGCTAGAAACCTTTGCACTGGGTCAAGTGTTAGTGATTCATAGATTAAATATCTTTCCTTTAGAAGATAATGTATTCTTCTAATAAATCATTTTACCCCCTGTTTATGATATCCCCTCTGCTGATGACCCTATGGAAGAAGGTTGTAGCAACACTCGTATTTCTACTATAAATCACTCTTCATGGAGGTTCATAACTCATCTTTAGTTTGTTTTATATGCAGGGTTTCAATCTGGGGGCACATTTGTTTTTATTCCCCTTTCAAATAGTTTTGAATTATTTTAAGTTATAAAAATGACACAAATAAAAATTTACAGTGTAGGGATACTTTCCTGTTTTATAATCAATACAGATCTTTAACTAGAGATTATGTTTATGGAAATTAATATGTAATGTGATTTCAGTACTGGTCATATGATGGAAATAAATATTTACATTAAAACACATTTCTAATTCAGTCATTTGGCTCCAATTGTATTACCTTCTTAAATGTGTTTTTGCATGAAAATGTGGTGCTGGTACCTACTGTTTACAGCCGCCTTTTTTTTTTTTAAAAAAAGCCCTTTATCTAACAGACAAGGAAAACATGGAAAACTATATTGCTGTTTGATGGGACTTCTCTGAAGTCTAAAAGCAGTTGGTATGAAACTCATGCCATCCACCTATAGCCTAAGAAACTGAACTGCATATGGTTGAATATAACATTTCCTGCATGAGCCAACTGCAAGGAAGAACTTGAGAACCTCAAATCCCAAACAACCCTTCTGGAGGGTTTTTTAACCCAAACTGCATTTCTCGTTCTTCTGATTTGCACCATTCCAGCAGACACTCTGCTGTTGGCACTGTGCAGTATTTTCAAACCCACAATGATTATGTGTAAATTGCTGCAAATTATAGCGAGAAATTAGCTGTAACTCCCATGGTATATTTTTATCCTTATGTTTATTATGATTTTCTGAGCCTCCAAAAAAGCATGCTGAGATGGCATTTCTGTGCTCCTAGGAGAAGGCTGTGAGCAGAAATAGCTAACTAATCTGTCTCCCCAGGTATTTATACCACATTCATTGCTGTGCTGTCTGAGCGTGTAATACTATCCCCTCAATCTTTTTAAGCGAAATGACGTCCCATTAAATAAGTGTGGAGGAAGCTGATGCTACCATGACTAGTTATCCAAACCTCCTGCCATTCTTTAACCAAAGCAGAAATAAATTTGCTTTTGAGCTCATTTTTTAATCATGTAACTTTACAGTGCTCTGTGCTTTGAATTACATTTGCTCATCACTTCATTGCCATGGCTGTGTGTAGAGCCCCTGGTTCATCCAGGGAATTAAGCCTGCACGGACACCGTAAGCGTGTTAGTAATGATGCTAATACTGGTGCCTGCTCCTGTCTGTCAGAAAGCAGAGTTCTTTTAGACCCTTTCAAATAATCATAGAATAGTTTGGATTGGAAGGGACCTCAACGCAAAGCTCGCTTATTTGTCCTGATGGTTATAGGCAATAAAGCAAGACCTAAACCACAGAATTACAGAATCACAGAATGGTCGGGGTTGGAAGGAGCCTTCGGAGATCATCTCGTCCAACCCCCTGCCAAAACAGGGTGACCCAGCAAGCAAACTCCATATCAACAACTCGGTGTGTGCCATTTTGAGTTTTCACAATAAAACCCCAGAACACCCATTCATCCTTAGCAGACTTCCCTTTGTATCCGTTTGGGACTAGATTCTTGGCATGCCAGGGAATTATGCATCATAATGACTTAATCAAGGGCTTTCATAGTGTATTCTAGAGCCGAGAAACCTTTTTAAACCCAAATGCAGAGGGAAGCCCAGACCCAGCAGCGAGTGCTTTGCTCATGAAGTCAGAGGAGCTCGGCACAGACTGAGCCCCAGTGCCTCAGCAAAGCTCTATTGATTTTGGTAACTTCATCTGTGCAGGGATGTGAATCTGTCTACAGGGAGCTAAATGAAGCCTAAAGTTATCGATTTTCAAGAGAAAAGAACTTTAGTTAAAGATTTCTTATGTTTTCTTAATTATTCTTGATTTTGAAACGTGACATCACAGCAGGCTAATGATATTAAGGAGCAACAGTAAATAAAGCAGCCAGTTTTATTTAAGACCACAGAGAATGGGGTTGGCCGAATTAGACAAGCTTTTTATTTGCTCTTTGTGCTGGATAACTGTTAATCACTCAATGAGAAACGCATTTCCAATGGCCAGTGGTCAAGCAACGTAAATAACAGCAACATCCTTGTTTCTCCTTTGCCCTTAATCTCCTTTTGGGGGCTTGACAGTAAACAGCCATTCCCAATCTATTTTGCAACTCGGAACCCAGATCCAAAAAGCCCTCCTCCAGTGTAATTAGTTTGCTTTACATCTCTCCTTTATACTCCGGAGCTAATAAATGACCACTGCAGTTCCAGAGGGAGTTCATTTTTCTGGCTGGCTGCTGGGGATTGAGAGCTGTTGTCTCAGTTGACTACAGCTCAATCGTTAGCTGCACGTATTGGCAGGGACCAGTGCTCTCCACAAAAGGTGGCAAGCTGCAAAACCTAGAGTGATTATACTCAGTATAAAACCCGGTTTTCCTATGGCCTAGCAGACCCCTTCGACTCTCTGAGGTTTGGTTTCCCCATCTGTGGGCTGGGCTTCTCCAAAAGATCTGCTGATTCAGCACACACAACTTAATTTTTCTCCTTACACCACAGCTTTCCTCCACAACCTTGAGAAAACCCTCTCAGTGAGTCAGTTCTCCACTTTTAAAATGGAGGAAATTAGAGAATGACATTCAGGTGTGTGTCTTCCGCCTATATTTAGCAGCCCTCCCAAAACAAAAGGCACGTTAGAGGGAGGTTTTGCGTGTGCCTCAGCTGGTCTGGGTCAGGCTGCAGTGGCTTAGCCCAGGCTATGGATGAGAACAAGCCTGTGGCCGGGAGCCAAACTGAGCTGAAGCAGGTAAGAGCTGACTCAAAGGCACATCACTCCCATCATTTGCCATCTGCGGGTGAGTCAGAGCCCTAATATTTGTTTTCTTCTATCCTTTGTTGGAAGCCGGTGGAGCTGTTTATTTGTACAGCAGTTAACATGCTGGCACCTTGGTCTCAGCCCGGCCTGGGTGCTAGTTTTAATACGTGGGCTAACGTAGCATATTACTGAGTGAGATGCTGGTTTTGGCATTTACGTGTCTCTGTGTGTGTATACACCTCTTGGATCCTTTTTTTTTTTTTCTCCCACGTGACACTGTAGATAGCAGATAGATCTGCCTCAGAGATGCCAAAGATATACAACTCATAATTCTTTGGACATATGTTTTGGTTAAGTCACTGAAGACTGAGTGCTTGTGAAGCAATCTGAAAGAGAGTTCTATCAAGTTCATCATTTCAAATCACTTTTCTTTCACAGCGAGGCTTGCTAGCTGTAAAATTATTCTATTAAACTGTGTTTCCACACTTTGAGGCAGTTTGTTTTCTTGTGCATTGATCTTTGAGCTAAGGTACTTGCTCCTGAAAGTTTTTCCTTTTTAACCACTTAAATAGAAGCTACTTTTGTATAATCTGGAAATTGGTGTAAAACAACATTGGTTTTGTAGTCTGTCCTTTGTTATTTCCTAATTGCTCTTTCTGGATAGTCAATTTGTAAGTGGATTCCTAATCAGTCATGGTCAGATCCTTTACTGCTTAGTTAACTAAATTAATTTGTTGTGTAGCTCTCCGAAATAGTTTAAAATGATAGAGTTCATAAAAGGGTAAAAATCTCAGTTTAAAGTAAAGAAATAGTTTTGTCAGTATGTAATGTTTTCCAATAGAAAATTGGAAATAATTGTAATAGCAATAAATGATATTTATAGTCAATTAACTTGTAATCTAATAGAAACTGATCTCCGTTAGAAGGTAAAAGCACAGCACACTTGCATGTAGTCAGGTTTTCTGTTCGTGCTGTCCAGCTGGATACCCAACAAAGAAAATAACTGGGGTTTTATTGTATTAATTCCTTGCCAAACAAGGCTCTCTACATTAACCATGGCCTCTTGTGAAATTAGGAGGCCTTTTAGGTGTATTGGGGATCTCTAGCTATTGTGTCTCTCTGAAACATTAATGCTTTCATCCTAAAGCATCTGTGCAATCCAGTCCTCTTTCTTCCTTTCCACAGATTTAAAGCCTCATGTGCACATGAGTGAGTTTTACTGATGGTGCATCCCCCTGTGTTGGATGCAGAATCCAACCTGTACTGCTGCCATCTCCCCTCTAAAGCGTTATAAAAACTTCTGTCATCTTCTAAGGAAGTAGGGCTGGATGACACAGTGTGGTCCAGAAGCTCATGCTCTGGAATAGGGTTTGAATTTAGCAAATGCATTCCCTGGTTCCCGGTGATACTAACAAGACAGGAGCGCGGAGACAAACATTTACAACCCCAATAATACACTGAAAGCAGTGTTCTGCTGTGAAATGTGACTCAGTAAAACTGTCACTTCCAAGCTGCAGGATTATGGAGTCTCACTGAGTCCGGACTGAATGTGCTCAGTTTACAAGAAAAATACAATATTTATTTCTTAGCTGCCAGCTATAAAAATGGGTTTTGCTCTAGGTCAGTTGTCCTGTAGCCCATGTAGTCATTTCCCCAGGTAGGTGTTGCAGTCATGGCTTGGTAGTGTTTTACCTCTGCTATGTTTACACTAGCCAGGTTGCGAATGGGTGTGAATAAGGTCAAAATAGGTTCCTTCCTTCTGATAAATGTGTGGCTATTTGAATTGGATCATCTAGTCTGCCCCCTTTGATAACACAATTGATAGAATTTCCATTAGTACCTTCTTGTGTGTAGCTCATAACTCTGAGTGAGACAGGCTCTGATAGCTAGAGAAATCCCCCCCCCGCTTTATCATTTCATTCCTTTTAATGGTTTTGCAGAGATCTAACAACCCAGCACAGGCACTCTGATTCACACATGCTGATGACTTGCCTTGCAGCCAACTGTTGTGGTTACTTCTCCCAGAAGTTGTTCCCTTCTACCTCTCCCCCACCTGCAAAGGCAGCTCGACTGTTCATCAAGCAGAATCTGAGTGGCTGCCACCTGGAGCTCAGCAGCTCAAGGTGGACCAACAGCGATTTTCAGTTGTCCTTAATACCCTGGGTCTCAGTTTGGAGCAGTGCAGAAGCTGTGATGTGAGCACTGAGCCGTCCTCTATGGCAGAGGTAAATCTCTCTTGCTGTAAATCAATCCCACTTGTCCATCAGAGCCTTCAGTAGATGATTCTTAGATGTGACTCTGGAGCTATCGGAATGGTGGTGTGGTCATGTTGTAAACCATCTTTCCACCCTGAGGTACCTGTTTGATGCTCAGGGAAAGTTTGTGCTGTACCACTGGTATGTTTTGCAGCAGGTTCAGTGGTTAAACAACTGAAATAAAAGGTAAGAATTTCACCATTAAAGCTGAATACCTTCATTGGTGGTGTCTTTCTGCCCGTGTTTCTCCATGTCCCCTGTACTTACTTGAGGGAGGGTATAGTGATGAACTATTCCAACACAAACTAATGTTGATGTCCCTAGTCCCCATCTCTCCTTTATTAAAGTTTGAGATTTTGGTTCCTTCTGACATTTAAATGGGAAGGATGCTGAGTCAGCACAGGCTATCTCTTGTTAGCGTGGGTAAATCGTTGCATCAGTCAGTGTTGACTCCTAAGGAATTTGTAGAAATTTATTTCCAGAGAGCAGTTGAGTTATCAGCCTACAAAGGACTGATCAATAGCAATTGGTTTCAGCTATTACAGTGCTTTTAATTTGGCACATTGTCCTTTTGTCATGCAACATCACAGTGTTTCTCCTGGCTTGAGGAACCTGAAGAAAGGGAATATTGACTTTTGAGTGATTAAAATCTGGGAAGCCTTACCTTCAGTTTGTCTACGGCATCTCTGTATAGACAGAACAAACTATTGAAGTTAAAAAGATTATTAAGGCAATGCTGTGCAGGGAAATGTTAGTGCAGAGATTTAGCCATGTATGTCTGGTCATATTAATGGGAATCCTACTGCTAAATCCCTGTGCACCCTGCTAAATAATTTGCCTAATGATTTTGGTTAAGCACAGAGAACAAGCACCATCTGAAACTGATTGTTTGACATGCTCTGCTTGATGCAGGGGAGCCAGAGAGAAAACGTGTATGCCTTGGTTCCCAGTACTGTAAGTTAGGGGAGGAGACTGGTGTTAAGATAAAGATGTCTTAGGGCATTGGTACTTGCTGTAACGGATCCAAAGTCTGTACCATGAATCCAGCTTTTATCCTACTGCTAGGAATGCAGGAGTCCAGTTGGGCAACTCTTGACTGAGCTGGGCTCCTGGCTTCAAAAAATGACACTCAACTGTAGGGTCAAGGTAATCTTTCATTTACCGAGAATAAGGAGTTGAATCTAATTTGGACACAAACTACTACTTCTGTAGTGAATTCTTCCCATATTTTCACTGTAAGTAAGATTTCGGCTTTGGTGTATGCTGTTTTGGTTCTTCCCATCTGCCTTTGGCAATAAATTTAAAGGGAAGGTCTGATCATTTGTCTTCACTTGCAGTACAGTTCCATTCATGTAATGGTAGCTTATAAAGGCAAGGTGATATGGACAGTCTGTCAGCAACTATCTGCTATTTCAGATAATAACTAAGCCCTTTCATAATTACGTATAGCAACACAGTGAATAATAAAAAAACCCCCCACATAATAGAAGAATTTCTCACCTTCTCTATATTCAACTCTGATCTTTCTATCTTTCAAGTGTTTGTGGCAGAGCCAGCCCTGAAGCAGAAGTCAGAGCAGGCTGTGGGAATGCACTGATGATGCATCTCTCTGAAGTCCAGTAGAATGCTATGTATCCTCCTACCACATTTCGGAAAGATTCGCTGTCTGTTAAATAGTGTGGAATTATCTGTGTTACAACTCAGACACCAGCAAAGCGCCCACACGTCCCTGGCTGAAGGCTGCCTGTCACACACCTTCCCACGCGCATCGTCTTTGGGCTGCAGTGAGTAAAGCTGTGTACGCTCAAGTTCTCCGAAGCCAAAGGCAGCTGGGCTTCACAAGTCACTGGGCTGCTTAGGAAATATTTTAGAGAAACTCGTACGCTGCTAGAAATTTAAGTTTTCACTGCTCAAGTGGCAATCTTGTCCGTGAGCTCAGTTGGAAATAGCATGCCGAGCGTGATGACGGGGAACCTAACGCTGGTGGAAGTGCCATCACTCACAAGTGATGAAACGACCCAAAAATACTTCAAGGCGTATTTTTACAGGCAGAAGCATATCAGCTCTTATGTCCTCATCAAATTCTAAATCAAGTAATTAGCTTGCAATTTCAAATGGCAATATTATTGTTTGCTTCATTACCTACTGCACTTGCTAACGCTGCGCAGGATGGTCACTATTTCTCCAGCTTAGCAGTTACGTTTTAGCAACGAGCAAAAAGGCCCATTATCAGCCTCCACAGCACCTTGGCTCTCTTCAGGATGAATGGTGCAATATAAATGTAGAGGATTATTTAAAAACCCATTGCAAGCGCTTCCCGCGTACTAGCTGTAATAAGAGTCTGGCTGTTTTATTTGGCAATAATCCAACCCTTTCGTCAAGATACGGTACCTGGTGCTTGTACTTGCAGACCAACCGACCGACTCGTAAAATAGCAGGATGGCAAAATTATCAGGAAAAACAGTGATGTGTTTTTTTTTTTTTTTATGTTGCTGTAAGTTATGGATGTGCGATAAAAGGGGGACATGAAGTTCTTGAGCCAGTAAGCATAAAGGTGGGGGGTTTATGGCAGCTCTAAGTTCTGAAGTGTGCATTTAATAGCAGGTGATCTTTAGTTGCCCAGCCTGGTTTTTGTGTACCTGACTAATGACAATAAACGTGAACTAGATAACTTAGGAACTGGGAAGTGTAGCAAGGCAGTGTTTTCTTTGAGATCATCGAGCAAAGGAAGATGAGGCAAAATGTTACTAATCAAAAGTAGAAATACAAGGGCCTCTCTAAGAGCACAAATGAGGCACTGGCCTGAATTCACTCCAAATGTAGTTTATTTGAAGTCTGAGGGGTTATCAAGAGAAAAGTTCCCTTCTTATATTTAAACAACATAACTACAATAATACAGTTATAACTGATGTAGTTTCTATGAGATTTAGTTTTTAATCTAGTGCTTATTAACAGATCTGCAGGCATTCTACAAAGGATGCCTCCAAGGGGGAATGGAGGCATGGCACAGGATGGCGTTGACAAAAGCAGATATGTCATATTAATTGGCACCTCTAAATCATATATATATATAAATGTTGATAATACTCATCAATATTAACCAAGCAATTTCCTGAACAAATGATGTCCAGAGGTTTGTGCAACTGATTGAATTTTAAAACTTTATTTTTCAATCAAACATTTGGTTAAGCATGAAAAAACTCCCTTCCTGAATAGCACTCTGGTGCTGTCAGTGATTGCTAACGCGTTTGGGTGTTGGTACGCTGTGTGCCCTCAGGGCTGGCAGAACTTCTACAAACAGGGCTCTGAATTCAGCTCAGTTCTGGAGCAGAGCATCATAGACTTAAGGACAAGGATTTTTAGAAATATCTCCATAAAGACATTATGAATTCTTCACCCTCTTTGTTGCTGGTTCAGATTTAAGCATGAGAGAGGGGTTAGGTGGTCCTCAGCCACCTTGCCAGCTACTTGGGCTGAGTTGGTGGGCTTGCCCACTGAGCAAATCTCAACTCCCAAACCTTCCTCATTACCTGCATGTTTGTTCCTAAAGGAAAGCCTGGAGAGCAGCAGATCAGGAACTGATCCTGATGTCTCCATATGGCTCAACTAATTAAGAGGTGCATTAGGTGTAGACCTCATCAGCTAAGCCTTAGAGCACCTCTGTGCTGAGGATGCTTCTTTTCTGTTTCTACAATGGGGCTTAGTCCTTCACCTTCTGTGAACTATGGAGTTTCTTCCTTGACAAATAATGTCACCAGGGAAGAAAGTGTTGCTCAACATGAGTAAATGTGACAGCAGCTGGATCTATAGTTAAGTCTAATCTACTCTGAAGTGAGAACCGAAGTAGACCTAACCCTGCTGGGTGAGTCAGTGGCAGAATCAGGACAAGAACAAGAATCCCTCATTACCAGCTCTGCGATATAAACACATGCCTTCCCTCACTGTCTTCCCAACTGTTCATTAACACAGCGGTAGCAGTTAGATTCAGTTTATTTATTTTTTTTCCTCAGGATCAACTTTCACCTATTTTTGAGTTAAGAATCCTTCTTCCCCTCGCCTTGCTCTTCATCAGCTTGTTGCTCCCACAAAGCACCAGGAGCGTCAGACCCAACACGGAACAACGATTGCTGGTGAATACAAAAATGCTTGGTTGCCCCTAACCTGTCACCTGGGCACAGCCCCTGTAGTTGCTTTTCATTCTTCCTGGGACACTGCAGCCCCATACGAACATTTAAAAGCTGTGAGTCAGGCCTCCAAGAAAAGCCATGCATGACTTAAAAATCACAAGGATGATCAAAACCAACAAAATGCATATTTTCAATTTGCCTTTGGGTTTTTCTAAGGTTGTGAGGCACACCCATTTCAGGTCTTCAAGCTATTCTCTGCAACCATTAAGGCTAGAAATTCAGGGCATTCATTTTTCATGAGCTACACATAATTTCTTGTTTTCAGAAAAACGGGAAATACTGTAAGACCTAATGTCCAGATTGGCAACACTGGTGATGTCACTGAATGTACTCAGTGAAACTAAATGAGTGGGTTTTTTTCCTGTTCCATCTAGAATGAGGGTTTTGTTTTTCACATCAGCACAATGACTTCATATCCAGTTACCTAAAACCTCTTGAGAAAGTATAGATTGCTTTTGCTGAGTCTTTTTCAAATTATATTAAAGGGTTGGTGTTGAATGAAAATCACGGTAGGGTGGACTGTCCCCTGTGGCTGACTGTGACGCTGATTTGACGAGGGCTTGGCATATTCGTTTAATCTTTTCGCCTTCATGCAGCCTGGTGCAGTTAGATGGAATATATTACTGATTTTTTTTTTTTCTTCCAAGCCCTCTCTCCTTTTTTTCTTTTCTCAACCTACATTTTGAGCGAGACGCTCGAAGGGCTGGACTTGGCGTTCCCCATCACCCAAACCTTCAGACCAAACACCCAGCTGGTAGCAGCGTCTCTCGGATAAATGGGATTCTGCAAAATGACAGTGCAGCTTGTCTATGGAGGGGACAGGCCCCTTCCAGGAGTAAGGAATTAATTCCCCTCAGGGGTTCATGGCCGACACGAACATCATCACCTTCTGCTTCCTGTGCTAGATGTAATTCCTAGAGCTCATGTTCTCGGATAGGAAGGGAGCGCTAATAGTACCTGCCAAGACACGAGGTTCTTCCCTTGAAAAAAAGGACAAGAAACCAAACTACATATGATAGATGTTAGTCATGTTGCTTATTGCACTGTTGGCACAATCTCCACCTGGGGCTACTATACTCACATCCAGGATTTGGGGATGAGTCAGACACACTGCATATGTACTTATGGGGGATCTGAGCATCCACGGAACATAATGGGACTTTCATGATGTCCCAACTTGCTTTTGCTTCCCTTTGTGCAACAAGATGCCTGTAAATCCTAGACAGAGTCCTTTTGCTCTGAGACAAGGTTGCTGAATGGAAGAATACAGTATATCTACAGGGAACTGCATGTGTGGGAACATTGGTTAGTTTGCTAGGATTAAATAGAGTAATGATGCTAAATCTTAGAACGTTACTGCTGGCCATGTGGCCCTGGTGATGGTTTTCTGAAATCTCTCGATTCTAGAGTCATGTTAGCACTCGAGAATCTCTATTAAACAAAGAGCTTTCAGCCTCCACATTTGTAAGATAAAGCTGGTTTCATGTGACATAAAAAAGTGAAGACAAATAAGAACACACCAAACCTGTATTTTGAAAACCAAGCGTCTGTAAGTCTGGGGGACCTGAAAATTTATTTCTGAACAGCTTGTGTCGGCAACTTTCTAATTTTCCTTTAATAGCTATGTCTGTGCTTGTGCGATTTGGCTTCCTACACCTTCTGTAATAAACCTATCAATGTTGTTTTGTATATATTAAGGTTTTTTGTTTTATTTTCCCTTCTAATTCCTGAGTCACTAACAGGAGAGATAATGTTATATGCAAGGCAATTATTCAGGTATTACAAGATTAAAACATGGAATATATTTCCCTGGGAAATAAAGTTTTCAGACAGCCTTTTCCACATGAGGCAAAGGAATGAAAGCTTAAATACTGCCTGTTCTGGTTCCCTGCTTCTAGCAAAAGAAAGTTGGTTTTGTTTTCTTGTTTTGTTTCCTGAAAGCAGAAAGATTGTTAAAAACAAGGAATCAAAACTGCAAGGACAAAAAAGCTGCTGAGCTAAAGAAACGTGTTGAAGGGAGAATGTTTGTTAGCCCTCAGTGGTAGTGTCTCACTTCCATCAGGCTGTTTTACTGCAGGCAAAACACAACAACATAGCAATGAATAAAATATTAAATGCTGCTGAGACTTTTATAAGGACATTTTTATGGTTCTACCAGGTGCAGTGGCATTCCTTTAATTACCTGGACATGACAAAGAGTGCTGCACAGCTGAAGTGTTGGTTCTCTGGTATACAGAAGGCAATAAAGGTAACAGCCAGGGAAGGGAACTCAGCTGCAGGTGGAAGATTCTCGTCTGTGCACAGAAATGGTCGGTGTTGCTGTTCTGATCTATCTGTAGTTATCACGCTGCTCACAGGTGGAAATCATTTTAAAGGGTATAAAACCCACTCATAAAAAATGTCAGTAGGTTCAGCCACCAAATGAGTTCAAAGTACTGGTGTCTTCCCAAATGCTGGCACTCTCCAGCGTTTCCCATTGTGCCTTATTCAATTTAATATACACAGGGCTGCAAGGACTGACGTGCCTGGCCATCTGCTAACGCTCACCCCTGTCGTCTTCCCTCTTTGTCACTATGTACTTAGGCTCTTCACCACCAAGGACCCCTATGCTGGTGCAGCCCCTACACATTTAGTAACTACTTGGCTTTGCTAAATAAGCAAAGCTTGTACAGTATTGTCCTTTGTCACCCCATCATTTACAGGACCTGCCTCATTAGAAATTTTACACAAATACTTCCCAAGACCTTGTCAGGAGCTTGTTCCTCAGGAGAAGAATCAGTCCTGACTTCACTTAAATTTATTTTCTACAAGTGGTGCCAATGAGAAATCAAACAAAACTTATTTTGCAATTAATCAATTTGTCCACTGATTATTAAGAGCACAGATACTTGCCCTTATGCTAAACCTGCTCCCCGTACGCTGGTTAGGGAAATGCGTCCTTATCGAGAGGCTGAGCCTGAGAATGCCTGAGCATCTGCTGTGCCCTCAGCTCCCACTGACTCCAAGGACAACTGAACTCATCCTATTTTTATCTGCCTTTTGCAGGCCCTCTCCCTTCTTCAGGACCTGATATAATCCTATCTGAGTATTCTTTGATGCTCAGCAACTCCCAACACAAGCTGTTATAAGGTAGGGAACTATCTAATGCCATGGCAGAGAGAAATTATGCATCTTGCCCAAGATCATGCAGAAAATCTGTTGTAGCACTGGAAAAAAAAAATTCCAGAGAAGTAACTTTTTGTGTTAGATATGGACTAATACATAGGTCTTCAAGCTTTATGGTTTTCTCTGCTTTACTTTCTCTGATTTACTCAATACTTAATATTGATTTTGAACTATACTGGGATGTTTTGTTAGTAGATAACCTTCTGTTTTATGGTTTGTATTTCTCCCAATTCCTCTCTTCCAAGAGCAAGGGCTCTGGCAGATCACCTCCTGCACATTTAGCAACAGTGTTGTAAATGATCAGTGCTTCTCCCAGTATTTTCTGCTGGACATTATTGATACCAGCATAAAAGTAGCACAAAAGGTTGTGTGGCTGTACCACCATTCATAGTCCAGCGTCTTAGCACCAACACATCTCCACCACTGCTTTAAGCTGTGAGCTGGGCCAGCTGAGTTGTAAACTGGGTTACCATCCCTTTCTCCCACCCCCTCCATGAAGGTGGAAACTTCTCATGGAGAAGAAAGACGGAGACAGAGGGGGATGATGAAACCCCATCCTTCTGTGGCTAAGCCCACCAGCGCTCATGTGCCAGAGCCGTGACTCAAGGCTGTCATCACCGCTGTGTAGGTAGACACACAAGGTCTTCATGAGCTGGCTTGATTACCAGTAGTACTCTAATTGTTAAAACCAGTGTTTTGGCACAGGCCAGTGACTATAATATTTACTGAGTTACTCTGAATGGTTTTGCAGTCCGGGTGGCTCAATGGCTACACTGGTAGCAGTGCCCAAGCTTTGTTTTAAGGCGGTTGGAGTGCTTGTTTATTGTGGCAACTGATAACCAGTAATTTTCCAAAGGAGGGAAAATTTTGCAAGCTCGCACAATGTCAGAATATTGTCAAAGAGCCATTACTGTGAAAATAAAAGACTCTGACATGTATTCATTATGAAGATTGAAGATAGAGGGGGCATAAACTTGTTGCCACAAATTCTAGAGATATTTAAACAAAAGGATAAAATCACCCTCTCCAGGAGGGGTGATGGGGAGTAGAGAGACTGAGAGAAGATACTTCTTTCTAATGTCATGGTTTTCCTCTTTCTTTTAGGAGAGGAGAAGTAGAAAAGAGAGAAAGAAGCAGAGAAAAGAAAGCCAGGAGGGAAGTGTGGTTTAGTGCTCTGATGTCACCATCTCCTAGATGATCAACTATGTCATAATGCCACTACTCAGTAGCAGGTTCTTCATAGGGCAGCGGAAGAGTGTGAACAGCAGAGACGGAGAAAGATGAAGAGGGGAAAGCATCATAGGGATGAACGGAGGAATTGGAGACCTCTGAAGCTCCAAGTCAACTGATGCACATTAAGAAACAGCAGCAGCAGAATCAAAAATGGGCCTGTGAGTGTGATGTTTAGACAAACCTCTCTTCAAGCATAGACCTGTCAACAGTTGAAATCCTCAGCCTTGTTCTGCATATATTTCTGCTCAGGAAGTCCGTTGGCCATTTACTGTGTGTAACTCTGGTAAGTTGCTGGAATGTGTTTTTAGTGTGTCCTATACAGTGCACAAGACGCTAGAAGGTAGTATAGGGACTCAGGCACCTGACCGTCTTCAGATTAAATTGAATTAAACAGCATGTGAGCTGGACCAGATCTGGTTTTATAAAATGTAGCAGTGATAGGGTGGGTATGAGGATGTTCCCTCATTCTTTATGTCCTTGTGTTCCTGACAGAGGCTACAGCTGCATAGGAGCCGCTCATGTGTGATGGTTGGTACCCAAGGGATTTCCATCTGTCACAAGAGGACAGGAACATGATACCTCTCTTTTTCTCTCTCCCTTCCTTCTCCCTATGTAGAGAGGAGCGTGGTCTGTAACCCATGTTCACTAGGAATTCCTGGGAAACTGCTAGCACAGAGGTGAGAGATGGATAGACTCTGTCCCTCCTGATGTGATACCACAAAGAGTAAAGTACACTTCAGAAAAGCAGCAAGGCTGTGTCGTATTTCTGGCTAGGAAGACTTAAGGATTTCTGTGATTGCTCTAGGGTCCTTGAATGAAAGGTACTACCCAAAAGCAGCCACAGCTATCAATCTTCCAACAGGCTTCCTTCCTAAGGTAGAATACCAGGACTAGTTAGCCTGTCTCAGCTTGATGTCCCCTGCCAATGTGTATAAGAGAGCTCAAAGCTGATCATGACAAATACTTTGATATTATGGGACAAAAATATGTGCTCTAGGTATATTAAAAGTCTCAGCTCCAAATTTCCTAAAGAAAGCATGCAAAATCTCAAATGCGTTATGAACATCTGTGAAGCTATAGAAATGTCCTGTTTTATTACTTTCTCCAGTAAAACATTTTACTGTTTTTAAATCCAGCAAAATCTGATGACATTTTGACAGAGTAGATTAATTGTCTCACGGAAACACTGATCAAGATCTGCTTTGCTATAAAACTTTTTATTGTCTGCAAATTTCAAGTCATTCCAGTATCCAAGACTGCTTTTTAAAAAAAAAAAAAAAAGAACTTCAGGCATTATAATTTTACAAGAAGTGAATAACTGCTTGGAGATTTTTTTTGCAAAACAAACGGCTTGCTTCTAAGCAATCAGAGCGCCATTTTAGCTTCTGTAATGAGGTATTTCCCTCAAGGAGCTGGAGAATACTGACACCAGATCGTCCCTCTGTTGTTGCAGCAGATTCCCCTGGCGCTGACAAATCGCCCCTCTGAAATAGCAAGGTCAGATGGACAGTAACAGAACAAACAAGAGCATCAAACCCGTAGCAGTCCGGTGCTCCCGGCATTCCGAAGCAGGCAGGTAGACAGATGAACAGACATCTTTGTCATTTGGAACGTTTGTATCTAGATCCTTGACAGATGCTTCGAGCGTACTGTTTGCTTTCTAGACACCAGCATGTGCCCAGGCACCGAGATTATTTACACAGAACAGCCCTATAAATCCCAAAATCCAGCGACACAGTAGGAGCTCAGAGCTCTGCTACGTGCCGTGGAGGGAACAGAAAGTTGCAGAAGTGAAAATTGGCCCCGAGCAGCCTCAGGGATGCACTAAATTCTGCCGGCATTTAAAGGCCTCGCAAGGAGTGCTGCTATGGAGGGGTCACCAAAACTGAGCTCCACCGATGATGGGATCTTTGCTGCCCTTAAATTGTGAGAGTCAGCTCAGGCCAGCTTTCTTGCCTGCACAGACTTTTCAGTGGCCGGAGGAACAATCCTGTGCTGTTAGAGCATTTCTGGTCCCTTTTTACTCACCGTTTAGCACTTGGTGGCCAGAGGAGTTGGTAGCCTCTGGGCTTTCTGCACAGTGACCTATTTGTGCAAGGGTTTATGCAAGCACAGTGCGTGGATTCTTTAATGGTACAGAATTTAGGACTCCGGAGTTTAGTTTTAAATAGTAATTAATAATAAAACCCTGTTGCACCAGCAGGGTGAAAGGCAAGCATATACAGAGGCCGGCGTGTGTTAAGATACTGCTGTGAGGGGTGGGATTGAGGAGCACAGAGGGGTTCTCAGTGGGACTGGAGGTCCCCCGTGTTCGTGACACATAGCATGAGCCTCACCTTCCCTGAATGACTTTACTATCATAAACTATCATTTACATAAACAAAGCAGATGCAGGAAAAGAAAAAGCACAGAGGTACAAAATAATTTCTTTGCCTAAAGTTACTCACTGGCCGACAATGGCACACTGTTCTCCTGAATAGCAGGCCGTGCTCAACGAACTATTTAACGTGGATATTAAAAGCTTAAGTAGGGAGTTGTTAAGGCTTTAAAAGGCCCCAGCCCAGATTTATAAACAAGGGTATCTAGAACGAAGCTCCCACATTTGTAACCGTGTGGCAAAACAATCTGTCTCTCTTTGAAAGACGCCAAGCAGCCCCCACTAGAACCAGCTGGGATCTCTGCTCTGTGGAGGACCTCCATCCTGTGCTGCTCCCTGCTGAGGAAGATGCTCGGCAGCCAGTTTGCTCTCAAGTCCCTTTTGAAGCTCCAAGAATATCCCTGAGCTGCTGGCTCGGAAATGGGTGCTGTGAGTCCAGGCAGGACAGCACAGAGCTGGCTCCAGTGGCCGCTCGGATGCTTTCAGGCATTGACCCCCATGGGGCCTGCCGTCCCACTTACCTGTTTATACAGTTTTGATCCGTTCATTCTCAGCCTTTATCTGTGTTTTTACCTGTTCTCACTAGTGATCACTCAGCTTTCCCCAGATCTCCTTCTTTTCTTGCACCCCTTGAGAGGCAGAAAAACATACATTATTTTTAGGGATGGAATCATCTCTCTGACAGGGAAACCAGTATACAGAAAGTAAAAGCAGTATCGAACTTTTTGTACATCACAAGGCTTTTTTATTCTTACCATTTTCGTAAGGTATTTGATGAGTAAGACTCCAGAATGCTATATATAAATGCCAAGAAATGGGATTTTCATTTGTGTATTATTTTGATAAGAAATAGTCCCTGGGTTGTTTTGGAAAATGAATGCTGAAAGGTGGAAATCCTAATGGTAAGCAGTGTTTTCTCATTTCCATATGTGCATCTTTCCTGCAAACTATGTAACATCGGCACAGTAAATATCCTTTATGTAATTTAAAAGTAAAATGCAGCATGAAGCATGCTGTTAGTTCTTGATGATAACATCACATAAACAGAAGCATGAGGGAATCTGAAAAGATCCTGGGCCAATTTCTGCTCTTGGCTAAAATCCCACAACCCCCTTGAAGTCAGTGGCGTTCCGGGCTTGCAAATACAAGGAGAATTTGGACTCTAATTCTACAGATCTCTGAATGTGGGCATTGCAATAGAGAGCTGGCATCGCTGCTCTTGAAAGGCCACTGCCAAATGACTGCTGGGCACAATTTCCAGCAGGCCTGGCTAACTGAAACTCCAGCTCATCCTTTTAGGGTAAGACTCAGAAGAGAGGTCAAAGTGGCTGTGGAAAAAATATCCGGTGAGATTCAGAATCAAATAAAATCAAATTTAAGACTCAGTTCTTCAAGAAAGTCTTATGCTTTTTTCTTGTGGATTTTTATAGGCCGCCTCTTGGGAAGTAGGGTCTGATTCTGCTCTCATTAAAGCCTATGGTGAAAATCTCAGCAGTCTCAGGGGCTGCATGCTGGGCCCCAAACAACTAGATCAGAAGAACTGAAATGATGTTAGCACTAACACCTGATCCAAAGCCCACTGAAGTGAAAAAGAGACTTTCTATTTACCAGCTCTGAAGAGAAATCTACCTCAAAATGAATACATTACTAAGATTCCTCAAGTGATTTCTACAGCTTTACCAAAAGAAATAACAAGCTACTCCAGCAGAAGCAAACATAAAAGGAACCAAATAAAAAGGTCTTCTGTGTTAGCAGGTAGATTAAATGAATTCGGGAGAAGTGAGCAAAAATTAGAAGAAACTCCTTTCAGAAACTTTGTGCCAACACTTTCTGAAGTGGTATATGAATAGATGGTCCTTAAAAACATGAAAATAAGTTGTGCTGAGTATCAAGGTGACAGGAGCCTTAAAAATATGACAGGCAGATCTACATAATTCAGGTCAAGGAGATTAAATACTGTTTCAGTTGTGACATTATACATGAGGAAGTAATGTTCACTGGTTGTTCCGTTTCGCCATACAGCATCAAATCACCGGCACAGTTGGGAAACCTTTCACCTCCTGCCTGGGTGTTTCAGCTTGTACCAGGATCCCCTACTTAATCATCTGGAGCTTCTTTTTGACTGCTCTGTTGTTGCATATCAAGCTCCACGTACTTCTGGTGGTCCTATGTCCTGCTGAACATTGGTGGACTGTTAAAAACCAAAACTATTCCTATCAACTTCAGGTGGGTGAATAGCCTCTGACTCCTCTGCAGTGGTCTACAGAAAACCGGCTTCTGTTTTCATCTGCTGGCTCAGGGTCACTTTTGACTTCCCATGTTCTTCAGCTGATTTCTGACCCTTTCGGGGTCAAGGATGCCCTTCTCTGGGTGGTTAACAGCTTAGTCATCTCTCTGATTGTATGCTTTCCTTATCCTTCCTGAGTTCAGAAAGGTCTTGAGGTCCTCCAATGAGAAAATTGATAATATTATGTCTTCCACTCACAGTGGATCAAGATGTACATTTAATTTTTAACTGCATCCTTTATTTTACCCCAAGAATAAACCTAGTCATCTTGTATATGAATTTTCTCCCTCAGAGACAGTTTGACTACTGGTCCTTTTTCTGCAGATGACATAAAACTTTGTGTTCCCTATTTCCCACTTGTTTGCTTCTGTTGAGTTGTGGCAGCTTCTGCCCATAACAAACATGTTCATTCTGAATGCTCCAAGAAATCGACGTATCCCAGCATTATTGTGAGTTTTCTCATTTTGGCACATCAGAAAACTGACAAGCTTCATCAGCAACTTGAGCAAGATCACATCTGAGCATTCTGCTGCCCCCCCTTGACATTTGATGCTGTAACTGAACATTTGTTCCACCATGTGTTGCTGGTCAATAACTCCTGTCAGGAGGTGTCCATCTTGTTCGCTGTCTGCATTTCCCTTTTCATTCCCGCTGCTGTACTACCAGCTGTTGTGCTGGTTGCTCACAACTGCAAAAGAATCGGTTGGCCTTTTTCTAAACAGACACTGTGAATGTTCCACCCTACTACCCTGCATCTATATTTCTAATGAAGAGATGAAACCTGGCACAAAGAAAGCAGTTTGAGATGAACCAAAGGGAATTTAAGTTTTGTTTTTTTTTTAAAATCGTATATATAAAAAAAAAGATGATCATGGAGAAGCTTGGAGCAATGTGATCATCACTCCCCACAGCTCCTTATGATTACTGCCAAGACCATGAAAGTGCTCCAAATAATGTTGTGGGGAATGCTGTGATACCCACATGCAATGCAGGTCATCTTCTGTTCATGCAACCTGGCATTTGGAAGACTTATTGCATCAGCAAAGACAGCCAAGAGTGAATAATCTCTACCAAAATAGCTGTAAAGCTATGTTAGCACTTCCATGCTGGTTGCACCAGCATTTTCTGGGGTTGATCCAAGCTCAGATATTCAAAACAAACAAAAAAATTAGAGGCCTTCCTCCCATTAAGTGCTTTTGCCAGGTTTATGGATCTACCTACTCAGCTCAAAACATTGGAGATAGCTCTTACCAATGGAAGAGCGTCTGCTTGGACTTCACCTTTGCTGGAATCTTTATGTGTCCTTTTGCAATGCCTTCCTTAGAGTAGTCTGAAGTTCCTCTGCTCAAAAAAGACCAAAAAAATTAAAATCTGTTCACTGTTCCCGGAGGAAATGGAAACACGTTTTACCCATCCTCAACTTCTCTGACTTGCCTTGAGCTTCACAACTGCTCAGTTGGGTTTTTTTTTTGCTTCCTCCAAAACCCTCTGCAAACTCAGCTCACCTCCTGGCAGCTCCTCCAGTCTTGGCCTGCTCCTCTCTGCTATCCACAGATAAAATTCCTCTTTTTTTTGGCTTGTTTCATCTCTCTGGAATCCTGTCCTCCCTTCCTATCTGCTTCCAGCCGCCAAGTCACCCGCCGTCCTTAAATCTCACCTTTAAAAACCTTCCTTCATGGTATGGTTTACAGCTGCCTGTGACGTTAGGTGAGACTGTGTATAG